>VZRO01000102.1:74063-94887 GCA_013397915.1 Daphoenositta chrysoptera | reverse complement strand
AGTTGTGTTTTTGGGGGGGGGGGGGGGGAAGAAATAATTGTTCAGGGTTGTGCTTTGTTTATTAAATTTGTGTCCTGTGAACTATGAAACTCAAATATTGTCAAATCTTTCAGGAGGAAAATGAGATCCCTGCCAATGTTTTCTCAAAAGAGCCCATTCCTAGCATTACAGAAGGAAAAGAGGAGCCTGTCGATGAGAACAAAACACTGGAAGAAACCTTGCAAACAGTGGAGTTGGGTTCAGATGATGAAATGTTTCATGAGGGAGATGACTTGGATGACAGTGCAGAGGAGAAAACAGAAGAATCAAGAGCTGAGAAACTTAAGAGATCCAGCCTCAAGAAGGTGGACAGCCTCAAGAAAGCATTTTCCCGCCAAAACATTGAGAAGAAGATGAACAAGATCAGCACAAAGATTGTGTCGCCTGAACGGAGAGAAAAGATCAAGAAATCGCTTACTGTGCATCACCAGAAATCCTCCTCCTCGAAGGGCTCGGGTTTCAAAGTGTCTCCCCTCACATTCAGCACGAAGAAAGGCCGGGAAGGAGAAAGCCCTGCAGAAGCTGAGGACAGACCATCAGAAACTGCAAGCAACGAGCAGGCTGAGAACGAGGATGAAATGTCCTTTGCTGACATGCACTCGGATATGACACCCACCACCTCCCTGACCGAGGAGGGCAAAGCAGCCGCCGACTCTCTAGAGAGGGAGGCCAGAGTGGAAGGGAAGGCCACGGTGAACAACAACATCGAGCTGTCCATTGTGGAAGACGATGAAGAGTACGGGGTGCCTCCAGAAGTTTCTGGCCAGAAACTGTACGACGAGCGGAACAACCCGTTTGGCAGGGAAGTGGAGCAGTCTGATGAAGAAGCGACCCAAGCAGCCGTCCTGCAGGTGGACCAAACAGCCTGAGCACCCCGAGCCCTCCTTCACCCGCCAGACGCGCACGGTTTTCCTTAGGCAAGGAGCTGCTTCCAGCTGCACTGGCAGGAGAAGCGACTGAGCCTCTTCCATCCTTTGCTCTGCGGTGATAATTTATCGCGTCGGGTTGCAATGCGGAGTGGACAAGGTCAATGACTTAGGCTGCAACGTGCTCTGGCTTAGGCCGAGTCACTGGTGGGCATAAATTTTAGAGAAGCTGCCAACTGGTGCAAGAGACTAGCAGGAGGAGAGTATGTCTGGTAGAAGCAAGCTGGTCAGCTAGCTTTCTTAGAGTTAGGGCAGAGGAATGCGTGGAGAGTAGCCAAGACCCAAACATTTCTGTTCTCTTTTCTTCCCCCAGCATTTCACAGCACTGTGAGTAGTTTTGTATGTAAATGTAGGAATACCAATGAGAACATTTGATTTCAGTTGCCTTGCCATGCTCCACGAATACTAACAGCCTCAGGAACTGTGCACACACGTATAGTTTGTTTGGGGCTTTGCTCCACGGCACTGTAGGACTAAAAGAGCAGAGTACTTAGATCTGGACGAAGCTGGAAACCCAGCTCCATCCATTTCAGTGGGGGAAGGATTTTTGCCAGTAGTCACTCGCTATTCATTTAGAAGAAATGACTGTGTTTAGGTGGGGGAAAAAAAAAAAAAAAGGTATTTTTCGACCTAACAGAGTTATGGAAATACATTAATGACAAGCATGAATGTGTGATCACTTACTGCACCTTTAAGAGTTCAGAAGTTGAAAAGAAAAAATAGGTGTTTGATAGGAACATGAAGGCAGCCTGAAGAAAATACGAAATGCTATGAAATGTAAAAAAAAGCAAAAATAACCCCCCCAATATTCAATCTATACTCCCAGCTTAAAGTATATATACTCAGATAACACTAATTAATTTGTAGTCTTTATAGCAATATACTATCAAACTTTGCACCTGCACAACTTTGTATCTCAGAGTATTTTGAAAATAGGATAATTTATCTTTTTACAGATTATTTCATATATAGAGCTATATCTACACAGGAGAGTTAGATAATTACAGGGATGTAAGGACAATTTCTTCAAAAAGGTGAAATACTCTTTCAGGCATGTCCAAAGGGAACAATGTGTTATGGATTGAACTTCATGACAGGGATGAGTTCACGTAAGTAGGAGCCTGCAAAGCCACAGGATTTGGTTCTCTGCTAATAACTTTGATCAAAGTCACCTACCTACCTGCTCTCAAAATTACTAGTCTGTAATTTTTCAAAATTAATTGAAAATAAGAGGTTACATGGTAGTTTGGTCACTATGAATGTTCATTCCTGTCACTTAACAAAGCTAAGGGGCAAGGGAGGAAAGGGAAGCACAATACCCACAACAGTTCCCTTACATCCTTGGTTGTTTGTGCATTGGGTTATTTTTTTTTTTATATATATTATATAAAAATTCTACTGATACTTAACATTGCACTAAAAGATTGCTTCCTTTTGTGTTTAGAATCACAAATTACAGGGGAAATAAAAGCTACAGCAGAAGTACCATTATGAAATAATTAACAGGTATTACTCCACAGGGATAATATCTGTAACCAGTAAATCACACTGGAAGTTAGTTAGTCAGAGCTTAGTGTAGGCGAGTACTATTAAGAGTTAAGCTCTTAAGTGCACGGTATCATATAGAAGATACTATTTGTAAGAAAAATCATGGCATAACTCGTGCAGCTATATTTTTATTTTGTATTAACTACAATGGATTTCAATAATTTTTACTTGTAACTAACTATGAATATGACAAATAAAAGCATAATATAAAACACAGCCATGTCAGTCTTTGGGAGAAGCAGTCTGAGAAGCTGGCAAAGATGAAATTTAAAGGTCAAGTATTTTATTACTTCAGTTCATGTCCCTGTTGTACCTATACCATTTTCTGTCTCATCCTATGCTGTTATTTAGCAATGCAAACACCAGTGCTTTGCTTTCCAGACACTTGTCAGATTTCTAGCCCAGCTAAATGTGCTCAGGCACTTTGCAAAATCTGCTGGCTCAATCTGCATCTTTTTATTGGACTGCGGCACACTCCTAATACTCTAAATAGTCCTGAAAGCATATTTATATTGAAGTCTATGTTCTGTTTATGCACACAGATAAACTCTTGTCTTCTGGAGTGCCACATAGTCTTTAGCAGGCTTAATTTTACTGACAGACCAAAGAAAGCACGTTTAACCTTTATGTAGCAGCTGTCAACCTCCCGCAGCCACCAAGCGCTAACCAGGAGCCCCAGCATCATGTTTACATTTTGCTTTCAGATATGCTGGTTTGTTTGTCCTGCTAAGCTTTAATTCAAACAATACCCCTGGCCATGCTTTATCCAGTTTTAGAGATGCTGAAATGAATCCCACGCACAGTGTTCTAAGAGCATTACAATGCTATCCAGTAAAACCATTGGAAATGCAGATACTGAGCATCTGGGAGAATTAACTCAAATACCCACTTCAGAATACAGCACACTCACAGCCATCAGTTGCAGGACTAGCATGAAATGTTTTCTCCATCACAATTGCAGGTTTACAAGGACAGGTGGGTCTGTAATCCTAACAAACAAAAGAAAGCGTGCTTTACAAGAAAGGAAAATGTTTACTCAAGAGGAGGAAGGAAGCTCAGTCTCTCAAGATGTCCCCAGAGCTGTTTCTTCCCCTTGCTTTCCATTTTCGAGGCCTGACTGAAAACATCAGCCTGCAGAACTTGCTGTTTTAGGGAGGAGACAGACTGGGGGACCAGCAGCGCTGTATTCTTACAAGAATCTCGAGTATGTGCCTGGACCTTGTCAGGCTGGCAGATGTCAAGCATATGCACGAGTTTTCCATGATTGTGCTGACAGGTTTGTCTACACAATTACCTTTTTTAAAAACTGTTTGTTTACGCTTCCTGACACAGTAACAGTGAGCTCCACTTGTACCATTATTCCTTGGAACACCTGACCCGTGAGCTGCTGCACAGATTCAGAGTTTGACCTCCACCGGAATCGGCGGGCGCTTTGCACAAAGAAAAAGGGTGTGATAAAGCCCTTATGGCATAAATATTTAAACTAGCAGCACTCAGCAGCTGCTGATACTTCCATTTTCAATGACAGAAAACCAGCTGACATTTCTGTCCCCTTTTAGGGGAAAGAGCAAAGAGCATCCCGTTGACCCCCACGTGCTAACCCACGAGCCAGCTCCTCTGTTAAAAGGCACAGATAGGGGTTTTCCCGACCATTTCACTGTCAAATAAGAGAGTGCAGTGAAAGCCATCATACAGGCCTGACTGAAGCATGTTCTGTCTCTTTAACAGGCAGAAGTAAGGGGGGAAGAAAAGGATGAGAAGGTAAAATCCACCTGATAGCCCTTTACACTGATGCAATGAAAACCCTTTGTTGTAGTAGGCTGTAATGCCAAACAGCTGCCCAAGTGATGACTGATAGTCACACACTTAAAAAAGAGGTAAGCTCAGAAGAATTAGGCAAGTAATGGCAATTTGTTAGAGGTCAGGCTGTTCACAAGGGGCCAGTCCAACCCTGAAAAGTGAAAAGCCTTCAGCTGGCTCAAAAGACCCTTTGAGCCATACAATAGTTTTGGGCCACGCGTACAACTCCTGTGATCATCAGTAAGCCGTGTGCACAGATGCAGGACATGAGACCCGTGTATCCCCCCGATCCTATCTGCTTAGCTCATCACCCCAACACAAAGATTTCCTGCCGTCAGCACAGTAGATGCGGCGGCGTGGCAGAAAGGAAGGCTCTGCCCTGCTTTGCAGGGTGCATCGTGAGCACAATTTCAAGCTAAATTCTGACTGCCGGGTCTTCTGCTGTCGGGATCTGCCCGTGACAGAGCGAGTGTAGCTACAACTCCTGGAAACAACGTCAGGCAGGCAGGTGGGAAAGTTTTCCTGTGACCCACTAAGGCACACGGCCACTCTGGGTGTCAAGGGGAAGGTGTCACGTAGCCTTCCTGCAGGCAGAGGGGAAGATTCACCCGTAGCAAAGCGAAGCCGGCACGCAGCTGTTTGGCCCCGGTCCTGGTCAGGGTTTTTGCCTGGGCAAGGAAAGAAGGGGCAGGAAAGAACTGGCAGAGCCCCGGAGGTGCTGACTCAGCACCCGAGCATCCACCGCTCCCTGACTCACGGCCCGGGCTTTCCCAAATAAACGGAAAAAAGGCTGAGAGCCACTTTCCACTTCACAGTTTTCCACTTCAAACTGCCCGTTGCCAGGGGTTTGTTTCAGGATTTGCATTTGAAATCCAGCATCCACCCCGGGCTGAGTCTAGCTGCATGCATAAAGAAATTTTAATCAGCATACTTGCAGCTGTCAGTGGTGGCTGATCTTTCCTGCCCTCCTTTTGATCAAAATGCCTTTTTCCCCTTCCTCTCACTCCACCAAGTCATTTGCAAGAGTCTGAACTGCACACTAATTCCCATAAGGAACTCTCCCTAACTGCATGTTGAGAACTGATAATCAATGTCATCTTTAATTTTTCTTACATGGTTATCCCCTTTAATGGAGTGTGCTGCAGCAACTGAGAATAAATCTGCTTTGGGTTAAGCTAGAGATTGTTATTTATTTTTCTTTCAGATCAGAGATTAATATTGCTGTATGACCATTGGCACTAACCTCTTTTTCCATAGCAACACCAAAGAGAACATAAACTATGACTCATAATTTCTCTCTGGAGGACTTTTTTGTAATTATGATCATTCCACAGTTCCTAAAATATGTTCGCTGATATATAGCTCTGGTATAACAGCTTTGATTTTCCTTCATTTGAACACCCAGGCAGAAAGAAGAGACTTCCATTATTTTCCCTCTCTCAGGCTGAGCTAAACACCACACAAAGTATCATATATTCATTATTCATTATAACTGTGTGGCTCCTAAAAACTCCACAGCAATGTTTTCTTCATAAAGGTGAAACAGGTTTACTCACTTTCAATAACCTTAAATAACACTGACCTTCTAAAAGAAAACTCGTGTCCTTTCCACTGTAGTTAGTAAATTGGGGTCTGAGAGCTGGAATTGATCCAAACTGGAAACTCTGTTATTCTGGGTGGCAGCAAGGTTGCACACTAGCATTGCTCCTCTGCCAGTCAATGGCTTTAAACTCTCCAGTATTTCCTCTCCTTCAGAACACAGCTAACGGACACTGTCCAAATTCAGTAATAATGGTGATACTCTTTACTCCCTTCAGTGAAAATCTGGCCTTGGAACAACTTGTCCATACATCTCCCTGGAATATCTCAGCAGATAATCACATCAGATCATCGCAAGAGATTCCATGACTTTGTGTGTGTGTGTGTGGCTGTCCTACATTTCCCTTACAACACAGTCTGCCCTGTACTGGTGCAAAGTGCTCAGAAAACCTGTAGTGCCTGTTGCAGGAGAATAATTAGAAAAACATAATTAGCAAATTCAAGGACACACACATTCAGTCAACAGCCATAACCCAAAGTGGAGAGACAGAACAAGCTTGCATCTCTCTCTGCTCTGCAGTGTGATCCCCAGCAGCCACACCAAGCCCAGATTGCACCAACAGAAGGCACACGTGGTTTGCTCCTGGCCTTTCCAGTGTGAAGCTGCACATTCAGGCTCAGGCTTGTGCAGGCACACCGTGAAAGAGCAGAACATCAACTAATGTGGCATCAATCACACTACAGGCTCCTCTACTCCTCCCTGAAGGTTTGTGGAAAAACACCCTGAACCTTCAAATTCCTGAGCGTAGGGAGCAGAAAGTCACTGTGACCTCTATGCCACTATCTGCGGTGAGGAGACTCTGGCTTTGCTTTCTTTACTCCCTCCCAACAGGCTTAAGCTGTGCAGGAGTGCAGGTGATGTGAACTGTGATGGATACTGGAAATGTGCAAGACAATGTTAGGAACAAATAGCACACGAGGGATGTCTACGCTGCACACCACATACTCAAACTCATTTAGATCAAGTACCAGGCACAGCCTAACTACAGAAACACAGCACTGTTCAAGAAAATTTATCTTATTCCTCAGCTACTTAGCTCCTGATGTCCTACACTATTCATTTAAAGGGAGTTTCAGCATCTTTTCAGAAGGCTTCCAGCTACAGTTATATATGCCCTTATATTACTTGTTCCTTCTGACATGCCTGTAGGCAAACGAGCCCCGTGAGGGTGACAACACGAGCTGCATTAACCAGCTGCCTGGTCCCTGAATCACTGCGACTCAACACGGCGCTGCCAGAGACATGGAAAAAGGGACTCTGAGAACATCTGACTAGTGGTAAACAAATTATGAACACATGGAAGTTGCCTGCATTTGCAGAGCCAATTGTCACTTCCACACGGCCACGGTGAAAGCTGTACGCACTGTGTGACTTCTTCTAAATACATTTAATTTCCCTGCAAGGTTCACCATCCTACTGTTGGCTAAGCTGGAGACTTGAAGTCAGAGAGCAGGTTATGACTGAAAGCTGAAGGGTGACACGTCATGCAAGACCTGTGTAAATATGTCCCGAGTAAAATTGAAAAGAAGGAGGTTTCTTTTGGCATGTTCAGGCATAAGCTCTTTAGAAGAATACCTGTGTCCTCTGCATGCCACTGCACAACTTTTCAAAGGAAAAACAACCTGCAGCACATGGAAATATACATTCCTGGGTTAGGCTGAACAGCACAGAGATCTCAGCTGAAACGAGATCATGTTGTGCTGTAGCTGTTAAACACTATATATGTCATAGATATGTAATATATATGATACACAGTTTCAAATAAGGTGAGAACGTGGAAAGGTTTTGATGGATTTTGAAGTGGCTGTAAATTCTTTTGCTAAAAAGGAAATAGACTGATAGGATCCCAGAAATCTAGTCCTAAAAAACAATGCATCAGGGATTTTTTTTTTTAATTAGTTCTCAGTACTCCTCAATGATAACAATAGTTGACCTGCAGCCAGAAGTGGAGAGAGGCATTAAACAAGAAGTGTGTAGGAGGAGGAAAAAGTAGGAAAATGTGGATAAGAAATGGAACAGTGGGGTGTGCATGAGAGAAGGGAATGTGTGAGGGAAGGAGGCACTAGGAAGGGTGGGGAACTGGAGGAAGGAGCGGAAAGGCTCCTGAGAAACACCGGCAGAGTGCCCAGAACAAAGGCTGGGACAGAACCAAGAGGCACCAACAAAAATGGGAACAAGGAAAAACAAGGGTCAATAAGGTCTACAGTTCAACAAGATGGAAATGAGAGTAGAGAGTCAGAAATTACTGCAGGACAGCTGCCATGTAAGAGACAGCAACAGTGAGCAAAGAGCTCAATATTTACCATCTTTCTACCTGCCAAAATCTATTTCAGAGGCAATGCTGAGGATTAGGTCTAGAAGTGATTTTTACTATGGTCAATCATTTTTATTTTGCTTAGAGTTTTTGTTTGTTTTATATGAGAGAAGTTAGTCCGGAATAGGCAAAAGCGACATCTTACACACATCAAAACAGCTCAGCCTGAGCCTGCAGAAACCCATGATGGTGACAGCACCTTGCCAGGTCTGCAGTGCAAGTTCACAGACCACGTTTGCCACGTCTACTTGCTTCCAAGGCTTGGGGAAGAGAGGTCAGGGGGACGAGGAGAGCTGCTCTGAACAGCAGGATGAGGTCTCCCCCTGCCCAGACATTTGGGTAATTCCCCACTGAGTACAGACTCCTGCATACAAGGGGCAGGCAGGATCTGCTGGAAGCACTGAGGGTTGCACCTCCAACAGCTGGATTTCACTGAATCCCAATGCATCACTGTAACACAGCCAGCGGGGTTTCTTTCCTATAGCAAACAGGTTTTTGGGAAAGCAAACCCAGCTCTCCTCCTCCACCGGGCCTCACCCCCTGGCTTTGCCAAGAAGCTGGGCTATATTAAGATATGAGGCAGCCATGCTGGCTGGGCCATTTCTCCTTCATGCTTGGCCTCCCGTGGGAGTTGCTCCATTCTCATACATCTGCTGAGAAACAGCTTGTTCTTTCTGGCTTTCCTCAGTTTCTTTATTTAGTGGTGCCACTTCACACAGTGGAAGCCAGGTTCTGCTCTAACTCCAGAACAGACCTGCCCAAGTCCCCTTCCCACGATGCATTCCTCAAAAAATAAAGCAGCTGCTCTCTCTTGCTCCACTCCTAACATCTCCTAGGTTGTTGCCTGACATTTTATTGTGCTTTTTCAGAAACTCTCAGTTTGCTATATAACTCTCTCATAAAATGGAAGGCTGTACTATGAATTCTCGTTAATGACTTACAGGATGCAGGTTAATAGATACAGGGGTTTTCATAATTGCCATACTTGGATCATTCCCTGTGCAGAAGAAGAAGACATGGGGACAAAACAATGACAAGCCTGGAAAACAACAGAAGGGAAAACCTGGATTAGGATTCTAATCTTCAAGTGGAAAATGTCTCCCTCACCTATTTGTTTGCTGCTGTCAAATTTCTGTGCCTGAAAAGAAAGTCGTCTCCTACAGAAGGGAAGAATGGGAAGATACCTCTCTATTCTCAACTTCATCTCCATCTTTACTATTTAATACAAAGTTTAATGTTTTAAACCCTAAAAAAAAATTTGGCATCCACGTCTCCTTAATTTTGAAGACATCTGCACACGTATTACCTCATTCTGTAAAAGAATAAAGACAAAGTCCCTCAAAAGTTTTCCTCCTGATATTAAGTGCCTATGCTATCACAGTATTCAACATCCAGCCTGAAAACTAAACCATTTCAGACAGTTCCTGTTTGCATGATGTGACAGTAGTCAAAATCTATGCCAGCAGTGGGAGACTAACAAAATCAGTGTTTATAGAAAATCAGGGACGAGAGAACTTGAATTGGTGCTTCTTGATCATATATAACCTACTCAAGCTGCAGCTCTAATAGGAGTAATTTCATATTACTGGGAGTGTTTCACTCTATAACAATTTCACAAAATCACTTTGCAAGTCTTTCAGGCACAGTTTTGCGCAATATTTGTCAGGCAGAGGCAATGCTCACACCGAGACAGACTCCAGCTCGCTCTGCCCATGCTTCAAGCCAACTGGAAGACGTGGTAAATGTCAGATGTTGCCCCAAGCTAATATGCCACGTCTCTCATTAGGGCACTGCACTAACTGCATCCATATGGTGCCTGGTCAGCTCAAAATGCAGACAGGGTGAGATCATCTCTGCCTCTACAATACTCTCAGGCAGTGCAGACAGGGAGTTTTGCCTGCATGAACAATGCAGTTGCAGGGGATGTTAATCCACTGTTGCTCCGTTAATGACTGATCTACCCCATGTATTGGACTAAAATGAATCTTCAGGCTATAATTTAAAATAGAACAAAAAAATCTGGTAAATGTTTTACCTGTAGAAAGTACTGAATCCAGAGGTAAAAGAGTCTACTCAGAACTCAGCTGATTTTTGCTCATTATAGCAGAAGGCATGGCAAAAATCCCTCCCTGATGCCATCCTACCGGAGCAACCTGAAAGATTATTTTGGTTCTGTAGATCCTAATCATTACACTACAATGCAGAGCTTGGTGTTTGCTCTCATTTTCTTTGTACAAGGCTCAGTATGAGAGTAAAGGAGGGATCAGCTAAACTCTGCAGGGGTTTTCTTCTAGTCTAAATCCTCCAGGGAAACTCAGATGAAATATTGCCTGTGGACTCAGCAGCAAGGCATGTGCCTGCCTCTCCGTGGCACACAGCCCCGTCCTCTGGGGCCCTGGGCAAAGCTCACAGTCACATTTATCACCAGCAGCAGTTCTCCTGCCATGGCTCTGCCATCCACATGAACACAGGGGCCTGAGGTGGAAGAAATTGAAAGATGCTTTTCTGACATTCACGAGATCCACTGAATAATTCCTTTACGTAGGTAATGAAGAGACTTTAGCCTACTCCTGTATCCCCACTGGGATGGAGACAATTTATCCTTTAAGGCTGTATATTATTCAGTGCGTTCTGCCATCTTTCTCCAAATATTATTTTCACTCAACAGTGCAGCTGGCCAAAAACTGCAAAAAAAGCATTAGCTGAAAAAGTTATTTGTCAGGAAACAAGGTTTCCTCTTCTCCACCTAACGCATTCTCGCAAGTTCCAGCTACATTGCTTCCTCCCAGCATTTAGCTTGACAAAGCCTGTGGTGAGTCTGGCAAGAATCTGAAAACCTCAAATGTTCATGATTATCAGCATTAACAGCTGCTATTGTTCTTATCTCAATAGTTAAAGCTTGCCCTTAGTATGAAATGCTATTTTTCCTCATTACAACAAATTTCTTTTTGCACAAGAATCCTCTTTCCATAGCATCATGGTATTTTCAGATTTTCCTGTTCAGCTTTGAATGCTCCATGAATACTGCCTGGTGAAGAAAAACATACAACATATAATTTTAATGCAGTGATCATTTGTTGTTGTTCCTTTCTCCAGTTGCATTGCTGTGACTCTGCCTTCTAAGTTTCTTGGTTTTTTCCCACCATCCACATTTCACTACCATTACCACCATGATTTGCAGTACCAGATGGTTTTTCACAGGCTTCTGCAGAGCGGTGTTGCAGCCACCCAACAGTACTGGCTTTTTTGTGGGGGTGGTGATGGAGAAGGTGGGGTCCTGACATGCATCAGCAATGGCATCCAGGAATCATTTGTTTTGCCATCCATTTATTTACCTTCATCCTGGCCAGTCAGTAAGAGCCCTCATGTTGCTGCTTGCCTTCAAATCTGAGTTTGTATGGGGAGATTAATTGTTCTTTTGGACACAGTTTTGGAATGAATGCACTGAAGGCAAAGGGGCTATGTAAACTCTGCCTGTGCTGTGTAGCAGAGGAGGTGAACGTGAACCAGACTCCCTGTCCTGGGTTGCAGTGTATCCTATCACCATCTACATGAGCTGTTAAACCAGGTGGGTGGTGTTCCTTAACTCCTCCCCCCAGACTATCTTCTGTTAATGGGTTTTGCCCCATGACTCATAGATAACACCTCTGGACTATCTTCTGTTAATGGCCCATCAAGGCCTTGCCACATGACTGACAAAATTACCTCATCCCATTGTGGGATGCTCCGCCCAGAGGGAGGAACCAAGCATTCCAGCCTGGATATAAGCTGAGATTTCAAACACCCCAAGTAGCCTTTTCCACTGGATTCCCAGAGGACGAGAGCTACACAGCCACCGCTGGACCTTCCCCTCTATAGGATCACTGCTTCCAACAGGACTTCATTGGGACTGCTACCAACACCCTGACCCACGGGGTGTCAGGTTGCATTCTCTGTCAGTGGTTTTTTTTTTGTACTATTGCATCTATTTTTACTTTTTTTTTCTCTCTTCCTAATAAATTGTATTCCTGACTTTGAGTCTCTTACTGGTTTGTTTTCAAACCTCTACACTCCCCTGTACGGCCAGGCTGGGATTGCAGAACTCCCCTTTGCGGGAATACAGAAGTCCTGTTCCAGTTTCTTCAACATATCATCTCTTTACTACCTTCAGGACTAAAAGCTTGACCTGAGAGGTGGTTGATGGATTCAAACCAACTCCAGAATGCTTTGCATTTGATGGAAACCAAGATCTCCCTCATTGCTATACCCTCCCCAAATACTTTAACTACATAAACCAGCTTTAAAGAGAGCCTTCTCTGAAGAGAGTGAATACACATCCACAAGACATTTCTTTGGATTCAAGGTAAAGTACCCAGATACGGTTCTGAGGAGTACGATACACAATATCTTAATTCTCACTCAAACAGTTCCTGTTTATCTTCATAGAGGACTAACGCAAATATTAGCTTTGGGATTTGATAAGGGACACATTAAACAAACACTGATGCCTGTATCATAAAAAACTGGCTCTCAGCCAGATAAGTGAAGCTCTGCCTACAAATTAAGTATTACTATATTCAGGGTGTGCTTGCAGTGGTATTTTCTTCCACTGCCTGCACTTTTTTTCAGTAGTGCATAAGCATATCTAATAGAGTAGCTTGCAGGGAGATTTCAATCACCCCCAGCACACAAGAAATGTGACATTTTTGGTGCCAGCTCAGCTGCACACAGGACTCGTCTCCCTCCCAAGAACTCTGGTAAGAGCTGCAGGTCTGAGATGCTGTTTTGTTACTCCATTATCATGCAGTCATGAAGGAAACAACACTTTAATTGTTTTCTATCCGTGAGATAATGAATTACTCCTCGCTCTAAAGCTGAGAGGCAGCAAAAGAAGGAACATGAATACTCATTTCCTTTTCCAGTAAACAATTACAGCACTTGTCAAAAAAGATGACAATTGGAAAAATCAATGTAAAATTTGGTAATAGCTTGGCACTTTCAATATTACACAAACTCTCACCTAATAATCTCAACAAATAACCTTACTAAAACTGATTGGTTCCTTGAAATTAATGGTGCTTCCTGTGGGCTACACTGCTTCTCAGCATGAATTAGACAAGCAAAAACTCCAGCATTTTACAACGGAATTTTGAAGAAGATCTACAGCAATTCCCAGGGAGTTCTTTTGATTAAAAAAAAAAAAAAGTAAAACCAAACACAGCCAACAAAATAAAATAGAAAAAGAAAGGTAAGAAAAGGTCACACTTAACAGAAAACAATGACAGTTTCCATAGGCATTTACCAACTTCCTTACCCTGCACCATGCAAATGTTTAAACACATTCTTACTAGATCTTCCAACAGATAACAAACATTCTCAAACCTGTTTTTCTACCTCAGATTTTTCTGAAAACACAGGTACTGCCTAAAAATGCCAGAATTTGCCACCAAAATGTGCCACCTGAATTCAACAACGCTTTTGGAATTTGGCTTACAAGCTCCTTTTCCCAGGCCTCAGCCCTCCACTGCTCACATCCTGAAGTAAAATGCTGAAAGGGGCTGTATTGCTCAGGTTGGTCCTAAATACCAGCAGCTCCAACACTCATTTAAGAACAAATGTGTTTTTCCATAAAACTTGAGAAAAATACCAAACTTCAGCCAGTCCCTGGGGACCTGCCACCTTTCATCCCAATCCTGCTCACCATCGATTCCCTGCACAAGGGGGCTCTGAACCGTGACTGTGGCTCTCAGGTACCACCACAATAAAGAGTGAGTAGTGGAAACAACACCAGGTTTTCACTTGCCTCACAGCGATAAGCGAGCATCCAAACAATCAGAGGCGTGGACAGCTCTGCTCTCAGAAGAGTTCCTGTGTTCCCCAGTCTGAGGAGAGGTAAAGGAGGAGATTTCCCTCTCAGGAGCCACTGCACACTTCCCTGAGCCCTGGCTCACCCCTGGCCCCGGCTGCTCAGTCTGCCCTGCCCTCAGACAATTCAAAGGAGAAAACACCAGAGTAGGAAACGGCACAGCTCACTTGTGCACTGTTTGCTGCAGATTTAATGTGCTCTCTCTCTCTCTAACCAGCCCCAGGTTCAACAGTGTTGGCTGTACCTGGACACTGCTGTCTACTCAGGGAGCAGTGCTGAAACAGGTCATTGCTGAGGAGGGCAAGCAAAACTCTATTTCAGAAAAACTGGCACTAACTGGAGCCTAGAGCAGTGAGAAAGCAAGGATGAGTACTGGCTTTTCCCCAGGCAGGCAAGCATCCATTAGAAAGCTATTTCCAAAGGTTTAGGATAGACTGTGATACCTGCCAGGTGATATAAAACCCCGAGCATCCTCAGCAGACCTTGTTCCACAAGCAGGTAAATAAGCTTCCCGCAGCTGAAGTGACACAACACCCAGCTTTTGGCTCCCATCGAGCAGAATCACCCAGGAAGCAAGATCTATTTTGCTTAAGGGTACAGAAGGTCTGTTCCCACAGGAGAGCTTCGCTTCCTGCATTGGGAAAACTAAATAGCTTGATTATGTCTGCTACAGGCTCATAAATCCACATCAGCTGCTGCCTCAGGGACAGCCATCGCTCCTCTGGGTGATTTTCTTCCCCACTTAGAGAAGATGAACAGCTGGTTACGTATATCACAGCTCCAGCAACACACTTACCCATAGCCTTCTGCCACTGAAGGAGCAGGTTTCTGTCATTGAGACCATGGGAAAGCAGGAGGCAAAGCAGAGGCAGCTTATTTTCTTTTACACCAGCTTTTTCAGGTCAGAGGACAAAATGGCAGTCAGAGTGGGCATTGGTAGCTGGCTTCCCAAATGGAGCTCGAAGCAGAGCAAAGAAGCCAAATTTTAAGCCTGCTTATATCATTTTAATTTGTAAAGTAATTGTGGTTCGCACACACAGTAAAACAAACTTATGCACTAAAAAACTGCACGAGCCTAGATAGGACAGATCCTGCACTGTGGAGAGAGGGCTGGTGCAGAGATGTGCCTCACAGCACACGAGCCTCCCCTGAGTTACACAAGGCTCCAGCCCCAGGGCCATGTCACAGAGCCAACCCTGTTGCTCAGGATGAACTTTAGCCTGACCACGGCATACCCTGGAACCCACCCCAGCCTGTACCAGCTGCACCAGCCTGGGCAGTTCTTATGCTAAGCCACTGCCTGTGCTCACTCCTCTGGCTCTCACATTGTCCAGCGGGGCTTCTGACCCCAGAGTTTTGTCTCCAGGGACAGCCCTTATGCTACAGACACAGGCAAAAACATTAATCATCATGAGCAGATTTAGTAAAACCAGGTCATCACAAAGCTCCAGGAACTGTGCAGCTCTGAATTTTTCTCTAAAAACACAGCTCCATCGATACCTACAGAGATACATCAGCTCATACCCACTGAAAATCAAGCACAAAATGAATTGGGGTAACACTGTCATTGAATAACTTGGTGCTTGTAAGAATTTTTTAAGACGCGCTGCTTTGCATGCATACGGTAAGTTTGCAAGGAACATAAAGTTCCACTGTGCCGGGGCAGAAATATTATCACACAAATTCTCAACAGTCTGTTTTTCCTTTCATAGCTGGACGTGTCAAACAGACCACAGCCAGCAGATAAGAAATGCTTACAGAATCAAAGTGCAGATTAGAGAGGCAGCAGCTGAGAGAACCATCTACCGCAGCTGTGAGACAGATCAAGGGAGCTGAGAAAAGCTAAGTGCAGATTCAAACTTTACATGACATTCAATCTATTACACAAATAAATAGGGCATTACAAGGCTGTGAAAACACTGATTTTTCTTTCCTGCTCGTTAGCCATGGACTCTGTGACATCAGTTTTGGCCAGCACTGCTGCTCATGATGCCGAAAGGCACGAACACAAAGCAAAAATAAATTCCTCCCTTTCCTCAGCTTAGAGGGGAGTTTTCATGTATCAGTGTTCATGAGGATACATGCAGCTCTTTTCAGCAAATATCACAGCAAAATTAAAACCTGGAACTATTAACATGGGGGTGTTCTCTGATTCAAAGGCATGCCTGATATATAAATGGCTCCCTGCACTATACATGTTACCTGGAACTAACAAGGACAGTGTTCGCCTATCCAGGAACAAATTTATGTCACACAGTATCAATGTAAGGAGTGCAATAATCAATGCATGGACAAGGCCTGCAGTATTTTCCAGTGCTTTAGAGTTCCAAGTCAACTCTCATCAGGAATCCCGTCCTAACACTTTGCCTAAAGGAAGCTATGCAATATGGAAGGGGTCGCTGTTAGAGACCCAAAAAAGGCCAGGAGATCATGAATTTCCTTAATTCAGACAAATAGGGCTCTGATCAAACATTCTTTGCCCACAATGGTGAGCACTCGAGGCAGCAGCATCTCCCAACAGATGAGAACCAGCATTTACAGGTAACTCTGGGGGCTTCAGGCAAGCAAAAATGCTGCAACTATGGCAAAACCAAAGACAAGCATCTGCTGTCTGGGGTAATATGGGCAGAAAGCAGCACCAGTGAGGGGAACTTGATTCTCTTTAATAATATATCGCTTGTTAAACCAATTAATTCATGATTGCAAGTGAGGAAAAATAGCTTATTAGGCACCAGGTACTTTGGTTTAATTGTTCTGGATTTCCAGGTGGGAACTCCAACCACCATTTCGCAACAAATTCCTCTCTGTTTAAGCTGGGTCCATGCACCTGGATGCCAGCCAGATTCTGGCAGGTGCTTATCACATCTATGACAATGAGAATATCACCTGACAAACAATGCTCTGTAACCCCAGCTAACATTGAAGAAACTTACAACAGCCATTGAGATTTCTCAGCTGCTCCCCAGAAGGCAGGGCACAGAGCCTTGCTATTTTATCTGGGGTTTGTTCTGTTTAGGGACGAGAGCACCCTGAATACAAATGGCAGAAATCACACTATGCATTTTCTTATTTTAGTATCAAAAAGAATGTTTAACACACACCAAAAAAAAAAAAAAATTAAAGACCATCTTCCTCTTCTTCAACATTGCAGTCCTTTGATCTACACCAATCCCACCCTCTGAAATTCATAGTTTCCAAATCACATCCTTCTTCTTGGTATGAGAACATCAATTCAAAATGAAAACACCACATGAATGCAACTGTGTCTCTGATGTCAAAACAGGAACAGAATCTAAGAATAAACACACAAGAGGTACACGTCATTTGTCCTTTCCTGAAAAAGAGTGGTATGATGCTCTGAAGTCCTTAACGCTCCTTGCCGTACAGCATCTTTTTGTATGGCTTGGACCACTCTCAAGGACTATATTTACCCACTCACAATAAGCCAAATAAAATGGTTTGAAATGAAATTGCCAAACTTAACAAAAAAACATTGTGGCAGCTTCAAACCTCCCCCCCATTTCCTGCTCCATCTCAATGCAGCCACAAATACGTTTCTGCTGTGATGATGAAACTCCTACAATGCACAGACAGTACAAGAGCTAAGAAAAACATCCAGGGTGCTATTGAATTTCAATTGAAAATGTTACAGCACTTAAAGTATCCAGTTATTTTTACCTGGGGTTCTGGTGATTAACAAGCTGTGAATGTCAGATCCATCTAACTCGCCCTGAAAGCACTGGAGAGGGAACCAAGGAACAGGTCCTTAGCACCACTTACTGAAACAATACAAAAGTAAGAATTATTATTATTGCTAGCTCCACTATTGCACTTCAATTCAACTGAAAATCTGCCCTCCCATAACACAAAGGTAACTTGTGTGCCTCGGGAGATGAAACAACTAGCATTTTCTCCAGCTTAGCTTATATCATACCTCACAAGATGAAACTATGAGAGACCAACTTTCTCTGTATGTCTCATATACACAGGTGTTTTAATTCACAGCTCTGCCTTCTCCTCCCCTCCCCATGAAGGTGTCAGAGTGTCATGAATATCAATTAATATAAGGCTGTGGTACTAAAGGTTTAACATGCCTCACTACCTAATATCTGCATGCCTGCATGGCTAAGCATCAGGCCAGAGCAGGAGACCCTGTCTGCTTCAGGAAAAAGTGTGTAGCTGGGAATAACCTTCCAGTGGAAAATATTTAACCAGATGGGAATGTTATTTATATGTGATGCTTCCCATTAGCAGCAACTAACATTTACGGTATGAAATATCTCCTTATTACAACACCAGAGTTATGACATACTTTTAATACTTAGCACTATTTTTTTTTTCCTTCCCCAGCTCATACTTTCGAGTCATCTATGCAAGAATCACTGAACTATTATGGTCTGGTGACCTGCTTAGCACGAAGCAAGGCAGCAGCCAGAAGATAAGGAAAGGAAGAGAGGTAGTGGCAGGGACTGGAGTTCGTCATTGTGTTATGATTCATCACTAATTTATGTGGGATGCTGCGTAGCACAGGCAAAACCCAAGGACACACAGACGCATTTTCTGTTCTGCATATAGGTGGGGCTCAGTTCACAGGATTTCCCCTTCCTCTGACATTATAGATCTTCAAGGTTGCTTATCCGACAGGGAACATGTGTTGGAAACGCTCTGGGAAAACCCACAGTTCACCCCAGCTAAGGGCGGGTCAGTGCTATCTCCTCAGGACAGCTCAGGCTGCAAACACCCCAGAACAGGAATTTTTTGGACCTGCAAAATTTAGCATGAATCAGTGTGTGTTCATGCAGAGGCTGTATTTCCCTTCCACAAGATCTTGAGCTTAAAGTCACGGTATGTCCAGTGCACGTGTCTTTTTTAAAGAACATTTATTGCATGCCCAGCAGCACAAAGTCCCGGTGCATCCATTTTGCTGGCAGGCAGCGCCCAGCTCCCACGCCTGGGACAGCCTGGTCCCCACGAGGCCACTCCTCACCCAGCTCCAGGCTGGCCAGCACTGCCCCCTCTCCTCCTGAGCCCGTGGACTCTGGGAGAAGCCAGCCTGCTCAAACACAACTCCCTGTGCCGTGACATTGAGGGGTGGCAGCCACGGCTGTGCCTCAGGACAGGCACTCCCTCTGTCCCCACAGCCACGGAGCCCAAATGCAAAATTGCAAAGCATGGAATATGTAAAGGTTTTCTCAAGAATTTTCTTTGTTGTTTGATCTTTGTATACTTTCAAGCCGAATCAACTAGAAGGGAGAGATAATCTCTGTGAAACAGCAGCTGGCAGGCATGCTCTGGGTGATGTCCAGGTGTTAGAAAGACAAATTATTTGAGGGCAGAATTGCCCAGTTAAGGTTTAGGGCTTGACATTTATCAGTGATCTCTGACCTAGGGGGAGGTTACCAAAGTTTGAGAAGAAAGATGTAGACTTGATAGTGCACACAAAGAATGCAGAATTTACGGGCCACAAGGACATTTGGCAGAACCCCCAAGACAAGGATGAAAATAATAAAGCCATCACAGACACTGTGCTGAATCAGCTCAGACTGCATAAAAGGTTGTTCTGGCAGGGACAGATCACAACCACCAACTCACGGCCACCCACCCAAAAAATGGCCCAACCCAAAAGAAGAGAAAGACCGAGCATATGGACTAACTAGCGTGGGAAGCAAGAGATTCATTAATGAATGGAAGATATAATACTAATCAATAAGAGAACCAGGTAACTCATAGCGAATGAACATTAATGCCTTTGTTTGCTGAAGTATATAAATAGTGAAAAGTTTTGGTAGTCATTGTGCTGGCTTTGGGGACTTGCCACCCAGCTCCCCTTTCTGTGCAGAACTGTAAATAAATCAATTATCTCAAATCTCTGTATGGATCGGCCTCTTGCTCACCAGGTGAAAGAACCTCATTTGGGACAACATCTCCACAGCACCAGGCTGCTTGCTCCCATTGCCCAGGCTGTCTCCAACAACAGCTGCCCTACAGGCTGGCACAACCCCAGAGAGGGCCCAGGGTGGATCACCCGGCTGCTCTCCACTCAGCATCTCCCCCTCAGCCCTCCCTGTGTCCCTCAGGATGCAGGCTGGCAGGGCAGAAGCCCCTCTTACCCTGGCAGGCACTAAGAGGACAAAACCCAGCTCTCCAGCACCCATCTGCATTCCCCTCATTAAACCTCCTGCCAGCCCAGCCCTGCTGAGACAGCAGCTTTCGGAGCTGGTGCGTTTTCTGGCCCGAGCCCTGGCTGACAGCAATTAAAGCTGCTGCCGTGGTGCTGAGCTCCCCAGGGCCAGCCCTGGTCTGGGGGTCAGGGCTGGCAGGACAAGGGCAGAGCGTGCCCAGCCAGCACGTCCGTGCTGGGGCGCGGGCAGGCAGCGGGGCCAGGAGGCAGCCGCCAGGGTTGGGGTTTAGGGCTAGGGTTGGGGTGTGGGTTGGTGTTAGGGTTGGGGTGTGGGTAGGGGTAGGGTCAGGGTTAGGGATTAGGGTTAGTGTTAGCGCTATGGCTAGGGTTAGGGTTACTCTGTATGTTAGGGGTTGGTGTTAGGGTTGGGGTGTGGGTAGGGGTAGGGTCAGGGTGAGGGTTTAGGGTTAGAGTTTAGGGTGTGGGTAGAGGTAGGGTCAGGGTTAGGGGATTAGGGTTAGCATTAGTGTTATGGTTAGGGTAAGGGTTACTGTTAGGGTTAGGGTTTAGGGTAAGAGGGTGTGGGTAGGGAAAGGGTCAGGGTGAGGGTTTAGGGTTAGAGTTTAGGGTG
>VZRO01000102.1:8742-73843 GCA_013397915.1 Daphoenositta chrysoptera | reverse complement strand
GTTTAAGGCTTAGGGTTAAGGTTAAGGTTTAGGGTAAGCATTAGCCATAAGGTAGGGTGTGGGGTTAGGGTTAGGGGTTAGGGTTACTGTTAGGGTTAGGGTTTAGGGTAAGAGGGTGTGGGTAGGGGAAGGGTCAGGGTGAGGGTTTAGGGTTAGAGTTAGGGTTGGGGTGTGGGTAGGGTCAGGGTTGGGTTAGCATTAGGGGTTACAGTTACGGTTTAAGGCTTAGGGTTAAGGTTTAGGGTAAGCGTTAGCCATAAGATAAGGGCAAGAGTTAGGGTTAGGGTTAGTGTTAGGGCTGTGTAAGGGTTAGGGTTGGGTTCAGCGTTAGGGTAAGGGTTAGGGTATTGTTGGGTAAGGTTTAGGGTTAGGGTTTTGGGCAGGGTTACACCGAGGGAACCAACAGGAAGGGACTCCCCCACGCACTGGCTAAGAGCATGTATTGTCCTGTCTGAGCTCGGGTCATCCACACCCCAGAGAGCTCGGAGGAAAATAAATGCGGAAAGGAACTTCCCCTGTGCCCATTTTTTCCTCCTTGGCCTGTCCATCAAGTTTGTCCTTGCTTTAATGGGATCATATAGTAGGAGTGGACAAAACTTGCATGAGTATCCGTGATCATTTAATGCTTCCCTTTTTTTTTTAAATAGGAGTGATAAGACATATTTTGCTTTCAGGAAGCCTTTCTTTGCAGATATAATCATTTAAAAAAGAAGGATGTATGACCTAGACTACAGAAGAAACTCTGTTCTCCAAAAGCAGTATCAGTGGTTCACTGTCAAACTGAAAGGATATTTTCCATTATTATCTGTCTTGGGTGACTTGAACACTTTCATAAATAATCTAGATGATAGAAAAGAACATGCTTACTAATCCTGCAGATGACAAAAGCTTTAAGGAAGTTTGACAACAGAGCTAGAATGAACATGATTTTGATAAAACAGAAGAACAAACACTTAAAAATGTAACCCAGTGAAGAAAAATGCAGTGGTCTACATTTAGTAAAGATAAGCACCTGTGTGAAACAGGGAAGGGCAAGGCAGAGGCACAAGAATGTTTCTGGGATGTTTGTAAGGAATCTTAAAATTAATATGTGTCAAAGTTATATTAATGCAAAAAGACTTAGATCATAAAATGCAGTATCTGCAGAAATCCCTGTGGAGCAAAAATAACAGAAGAGCCAATAGTCCTTAGACCTTGACTGAAATACTGCCCTTACAGAGCTACAGGCCAGTCAGAGAGAGCCAAGAGTGTCAGAGGAACAGAAACTGTGACATGATGCATTTGTCATCATTCTTGCAACCATCCTGCTCAAAGTGAAAACTGAATGAAAACGTAACTAGCTGTCAGGTACAAGGAGGCCTTTCCAAAACTAGGACGGAATCATCCAGGTATTACCTTCCTAAAGGAAGGGGGAAAAGTAATGACTTAAGATGTCAGTAGTGAGAGCTAGAGGGAACATCAGAAAGGGTGAGGGGATGCTCTTTAACAGCAGCCACCACAAAGCACTAGTGAGAGTGCTCGGGGAGGCTGAGGAGCCACCACCACCAGCTGCTGGTTAAAGCAGGTGGGACAAACCTCTGCTAGGAATGATGTACTCGTAGCTGGGCGAGGTGGTGGGACCAGACCCTGGCAGCCCTGGGGCTCCAGTTCTGTTCTCGGGCAAGGGTGGCAGCGAGGGCGTTGCTGAGTCAGCCCTCCCCAAGTGACATCAAGCATCCTCTCAGCTTTCTGCTACCCTCTGCCTGCAGGAATGGAAACACCAGGCAGTTTTACGAGATCAACCAGTCCTCCGAAGAGCACTGCTTAAAATACCTCCCTCCCTCCTGGGGCTATAAACAATCTCGGCATATGAAATGCAAAACTGGAGTTAAGTCTCCGACTGGCCGCAGGAAATAGAAAATTGTATACTCTGACTTGAAGGGTTTATGTGAATCCAGTCAGAACTTTCTGAAGCGGATGCCTCAGATCAGGCCATTAAGTCCCTACACAGAAGCCTAAATCAGTGGCCTCATTTTCAAACACACACTGAGCACTCAGCAGCTCCCAGAGTGTCTAAGAGGAGATGGTGATTGCTTGTCACATCTGAGAACTCGTGCCACTTTGGCTCTGAAATGTCGACCTGAAAGCAATTTTCTATGCAATTTTTCACAGTCCTAATCTTGGTGTTTTGTGAACACCTTCCCTAGATTTTTTTTTTTTTTTCCTAGACCATTATTTTCTTTGTAATGTAAAAATAAATATTTCACATTAAAGCAACTCCAAAGCTCTAACTTTAGAAGTCTTCAATAGGCGCAGAACTTCAGGCTGAGAGCTACAGCACGCCAAAGATTTTACCATATCAAACAGAGTTTGCACTCCCACATCCCCTCCTGCATTCATAATTACCTTCTGACTCACATTATAATCACGTTCGGGTCCCAGTCCTGCTTTGGAAATTTCATGGCTGCAGACAGGGACGTATCTCCCAAAGCACAGCACCCATCTCCGGGTAAGCCGTGTGGAATCATCATTGCTGCAGCCCAGGCACTGACTCCTCACCATCTGGGTGCACCAGCTCCTGCACCTGGACTGCTGGCTGCACCAGCCTGTGGTGCAGAACCCTCAACAGCCTCTTTAATTAACGGAGGTGCAAAAAGGGAACACTGCTCTGGCATCAAATGGAGAGATTTTGTTAGTGTCTCTCTGAAAGAACGCTGGACTTTTCAGAGCTTAGGGATAGAACAACTATGCTCTTAGAGGGACAAGAATTGGTTACCTATTCTTCTAGTAAAACAGGAAAAATCAATTTTACTCCCAAACTCTGTATTTTTTGGATGCAAAGTGCATCAAACACATGCTTCAAACTGGAATTTCCAATTTTTCCCAGAGTTCATCCTCCACAAACTGTAAGAGAACATTTCAGGAATTTAGCCAGGAGGATTCACAGCCAGTAACAGATGCTTGGAACATTAATTAATGCTCAAAAATAGGAGAAAGGAACTCACAAAAAATTATTATGGAGCACATGTGTTGGGCCAGCTTACCCAGGATAGCAGCATGTCCACAGCAGGGAAAGGAAGAGCTCCCACTTGCTTTAATGACTGGTTTTCCTCAGATTATCAGTTGGCTTTCCTTAGTCTACTGCGTTTATCTCAGGTGGTTTATTTTAGAGGGCTGCAATTCATACAGCATCAAGTTTGCTCTCCTTTCCCTCATTCATCTTCATAAACCTTACAAACAGTGAAGAGATTTATAGGGAACCACACACATACCAGAGAATAAGAACTCTTACCTGACCTAAGCTACTTAGATTTCAGATATTTTAAGTGAAGTACAAGTTAATTACAAATCCATTTATAGTATAGTAAAGATGTATTCCTTAAGAAAGCTTTATTTTATGCCTGTTTATGCTGTCCTCTCATTCCTCCACCTAGAAATAAAAATATCCCAAGGATATCCATGAACCATGCTGAAACCGGAAGCACAGCCAACGAGTACCTGCTGAGCCCTCCTGTGTCAGATGCAAACAGCAACAGCTTCCCTTATTCCAGTAATTTTCTCTTCACAACTATTAACACATGATTTTCTTTTTGTCTTCACATTAAAAACCAAACTCGACAATGAAAAAAAAATCCCCTTCCAGTGAGTAAGTCACCCTGACATGGAGAGCAGCTATAAATTGGGAAGCCGTTTCCCACTGTCACACGGGACACCTCCAGTTTCTCAGGACGAAGTCAAACACCACCCTGCAGCCCCAGCTGCTCCCCCAGAGATGGGAGATGGTCCCTGTGGCAGGACATCCCCCCTTNAGTCCCCCATGTCTGTGTGACACAGATGGGGAGAGCCACGTGCCAGCACTCGAGGTGCCACACATCTGCCCAGGCCACCCCGCACACCGCTGACCCTTCCTGGCTGACACAGCCAGTAAACTTTTCCCCTCTCTACACATATTTTAGTACCTTCTGGAAACAAATCGGCAGCTGAAAATAAACCAACAAAGGAACCAACACCAGTAGGCTGAAGTAGCCACAGGTCTGAAGATGCAACAGTTCTGCAGGAGGCTAACAATATTAACGTTATTTTAAATCATTATTAATTATATATTTCAAGAAGTGATTTTAAATGCTTCATCTCTTACCAAAAAAGCTTTTGCTACCGTGAATTCTTTTGTCTGAAGTTATAATTATTTGGATTCAGACAAAGAAGAACCAGCAGTGGGCTTCTCATCTTAAAAATCTGGTTATATTTCAGGTTGAATAAATAAATCCTAAACCAATCATATCTATTAGCTAGTCCTGTCAGAGATGTTCAGAACAATATAGGCAACGACAAGACATTTGAGTTTGCCCTTAAAAGCGAATCCTAAGTACTGAGCACCACCACCAAGGAGCTGCTTTGAGCAGAAGGGTTGGTTTTTGGGCGAGTCCAGCCTGGTGGCAGGGCTCAGGCTGCCCGTGCAGACCCCTTGAATATCTGCTGTCAGCCACAGGAGGGCAAAGCGAGCCCGACCAAACCACAGAGGCCACAGCGGGGCAGCCAAACCGAGAGAGATCACACCTGGGGAAGGGAGGTGTCAGGACCGACTAATAAAGGACATACAGACTCTTCCTGGACATCCTCCAGAACAAAGGTTTCTTCCCACTTCTCGTTAGCAGCAGGAGCCAGCTCAGGAAAGGCCATCAGACAGTACAGAGAGGAGCAGCCAGTGACCAGCAAAGGGTTTGGGAGGCCAGAGCCACTTTGTGCAAGCCCAGTCCCCACTGGCAGCTCTCTGCACACCCAAAAATTAAGCCCAAAAACCTCAATAGTGTGGAGCTGTTTGCCAATCAGAGCCCCGAGCACTGATTTCCGAGTAAACTTATTTGGCCGTGGCAGACACAGCGGCTATTCATAATTCAGCCTCAATCAAAAACAATTTTGTGATTTGAAAGAATACTCGTTTTTCATAAGCGCTGGCATCTCCCCAGCAATCAGTGAACTCCCTGGCAGCTGGCCAGACACATCCACTGGTGGCAGCAGTAATTCCTCCTCATTATAATGTTTATTTGTGCATAGATGTGAGTCAGGTGAATTCGCAATATGCATTAGAAAGACAAATGTGCCACATACAGGGAAGGGTTGAGAAGGTGACTCATTTTTTTGAAAGATTTTTTTTTTTTTTGTCGCTAGATGAAAGTGTGCTCCAAATACACAGTTCCTAAGATTTTGGAGCTCCCAAATTTATTGCCAAAATTCTGCTAGACCTTAGCCTTACTTTGGCCACAGATTTCCTTTAGTTTTCATTAAATAGATTATAAAGGTAACCAGTGCATGATTTGTTTCGTAACTCCGTTGAATTTTATTTTTTAATTTAAATGCTCTAGAAACTTGTTTTTATTCTTACCTTAGAAAGATAAGGCAGATCATTCCCAGCTTTGCTGCAGGACCTGAGGGAAATAAAGGGCGCTTATTCTATGCATTTTTCATCCTAGCTTAGGGCTGTTATATACAGGTTTATTTTTTCCCCACTTGGACACATTCTCTTTTCTCACTATCAAAAAATCAAGTCTTGGGGGGACCCAACAGAGCACAAAGGATGCTGTGTTTTAATTTGTTCCTTGTGTGCTTACATCATCCAAAGGAAAAATTACTTCAGCACCCACGTGACCATGACCAGAAAGACAAAAGGCTGCCTCCACCTTCGCTGGTAGTGCCCTTTAACCAAGGTGAACTCTTCTCAATGTGCACATGTCCACAGCCATGGCCAAAGCAGCTTGGCTAAAAATCCATGCCTTCCAGTCTAAAAAAACCCCCAGAATTTAAAACGTAAAAGTCATACAAAATAAAAGGCTTTTTATAATGATCCTTTTCACCTTGAGCTATATCTCGAAGAGGCAAACCCAGGGGAAAACATTCCTTCATGTGCCACCTTAAAAATGAAAGACAGCTGGGAATAGTTGTCAATAGCACTCCAATATTATCACTCTGGTTTCCTCCAAAGAAATCATGGCCTCTAATGCCAAAAAGCTTTATAATGAGGGGTTATGTATCTTTGCCTTGTGGTTTTCAAGCCAGATGCACACCCCCATTGAACACCCCCCAGGCTTTCAGGCCAATTTTATTTGATGAAAGCAATCTGATCACAAGACTGGAATCTTGAGGCCTGAGGAAAGTACTGACCATCATGAGACTGCCTTGCAACAGAACAGGGGTGAATTGTGAAGGGGAGAGGTTTTTAAACATAGAGGCTGTTTCCTATCCCTGCCATTTGCCTGCTTGTGCAGGAAGAACGTGCCTGGCTTCTCCCCTCGGGTGGCAGGCAGTTCATCTTTCTGTCTGAGAACGGAACTTGCAGTTTCCAGGTGTATTTCAAAAGGAATTGGAAAGATCCTCTGCTTGTCTGCAGGTATTTCAATCCCATCACTCGGGCAGGAACAGAACAGCTGCTACATTAAAGGGAAAGCCCACGCGTGTCAGAAGCAGAAAAGAGGAAGGAGTTACAAGCAGACCTGAGCAAAAGGCAGCTCATGATTTAGTCATGAGAAGGTAATTAGGGGTGTAAGAGCACTGGAATACTCGAGCATTCTTTGAGGCCTCCACCTTGGGAAGGCAAGAGGCTCTGCTGCAAATGTGTGCAGGATCTACATCAGCTCTTCCCTGTCACAGATCCCTGCGAATTTCCAGGGCTCCCACACAGACACAGACTAGAGTAGGACCTCATGAAGGAAACTGGTGCCACCACCTTTGTGTCAAACAAACTCTGAAGAGCCATTAAAGTGATAGGGAGGATTGATTTTTACAACACCTGGGTAAAGGTAGTGAACCTGAGGTAGCCTGTCCTGGTGCATTTAGGCCTGCTACTAAATTGCCCCAGTTACATCTTCCCGGGTGAGGATTTTTAGCTCACAGTTCAGTGGGGTTGCAGACAGGCAGGAGAAATGCCTAAGGATGGAAAAGTGGGATGAGGCAGCTGCTGAGGAACCAGGGAAGTGCTACTGGACTGTGGGATGCAAGAACATGCACACAGGCAGAACAAAAGGGTATTATTTCAAAATGATGGGAGGGACAGGAACGGCTGAGCCAGAGATAACAGGAGTCAGCAGGGGAAGGAGCTTGGGTCAGACAGGAGCAGGAGGACTTCACCACTGGAAAGTTTAAGTGACAAAGAGAGATACTGGGGGTTAGCAAATACAGGAAAAGAAGGGAAAGTCAGAGTCTCTCTATACAAGGCTGCTTTGAGGAAGGTCAAGCTCCTTGCATTTGGTGGGCGGGGGGGGGGGGGGGATTAGAATTAATTTTNNNNGGGGGTGGATAAGAAATACTTTTTAAAATCCTTGAGCTGCTTTATGATATTTTGAGTTACCTTGGGTTGAGTTTAATTCACTATTTGCATATAATTAGTTTTTGCTGCTAGGCGGTCATATTTGCCATTTTGAGTCTAATTAATCATTAAGGCACCTGGAGTCTCTGCACTGACATCTGAGAGATTCAATGTATAAAGGCAGGTTTGCTTTGGTTCTTTGGTTTGTGTCTTTGCTGAAAACAAAGCCAGGGGCAGATCTAACGCCATCCTAACGCTGCATTGCTTTTACCCTTCAAACCTTGACAATCAGGTACCTTTATAAGCATTCCACGTGTGCACTTCTAAGTAACACTGCATACTCAGAACACCTTCCACTGCAACTACTCGTCTATTTTGTGCAGAAATAGATTCTTAAAAGCCAAATACACTACAAAGGATATGAGGGAGTAAAAATACTTTCTCTGTATGTGCTTAATCAGGGAGCCTTCTCAGTCAGTCATAGCCAGTGAGATGGGCCTCTTCAGAGTAGGATTCAGCATCATCAGGGTGAGTTTTCTGAACATCTAGGACAGCAAACAAACCCTGGGGAATGGCACAGCTCAGGGACTGACAGCAGGATAGAAAACCTGGGACTGTGGGTTCAGTTCTGCCCATCTTCCCATGGAGCAGAATGTAATGTCTGGAGTCTCAAACCCAGCTGGACTCAGCCCAGCAGAAACCTCGAGGCCATACCCTTCACAAACTTTAGGCAAGTAATTAATTATTTTGAATAAACACTTGGTCATCTAAGCAGACAACAGGAATTTAAAGGGTAAAATTTGTAACAGAAAAGACTGTGACTATCAAAACTCACAAAAAGTTCAGTTCTCGCTGAGTGAATCAGACAGAAGAAATAAAGCGCATTTCTAACACTGATTTATAAGAGCTGCACTTTGCATTTTTGCCATTACCATTATAGTAATAGTTTTGATTGACAGAAGCTCATTTTTAATTAGCCAGATCAACCAAGGCACAACATCAGCATTTCTGAAAGCATCTGAAAAAGCAGCCTACTTCTGCAAGAAAAGCTTATTTTCATTTGAAGATTAAAGGTTCTAGACAGCAGTAATATGTTTCTATCTGCCATTTCAAAAGGAAGACTTGAAAACATCAGGCAGTAGCACATAAGAGATTAAAAGATACAAGAAGATAACTCACAACCAATCCTGCTTCTCACAGGTCTTTCTTCCTTAATCCTGTCCAGCCACAGCCTTTAACAAGAACAGTATAACTGCATTAATCAAGGATAATTAGCAAGAGATCTTAATGCAGTGTTTTCAGCCGTCCATCTCGGATGCACTCTGCGTTTCACTGGGAAGTGCCATCATCCCCAAAATCAGCAACCAGAGAATCACACAACACAGAGTGAAGAGAGCCCTCCTGCTCGGCAGAGGGGGGTGTGTGGTGGGCCAGGGCCAGCAGAGAGGCTGGGGACAGGGCAAGGTCTGTGCTTGGCCACAGTGGCTGCAGATCACGGCCACTTTTTCCTGTGGCTTGACTTCAACACTGTGCTGTGTGAGGAGGGCAGCTGGAAAGGCTAGGGAGAGAACAAATGGCAGAAATACCAGATCCATCTTAACTTTTCCCTTCCAGCCTGCCTGAGGAAGGCCTTGATTAATCCACAAACATGGCAAAGTGACAACATAGTAGAAAAGCTATCCAAACCCCATTATCCCCACTTCTGTCACAAGTAATATTCTTGCTGTTTGAGACCTGTTTAACCAAAGTAACATATTCCTGAAGCACACTGCTTTTCCAGAAAGCATTTCTGCTTGCAGATATACTGCTTTCAATTAAAACTGCTCAGGAGAGCAGGCAGGGAGGCCGGGCAGGGGGCAAGCAGGCACACACACATACCATGGGTTCAGCAAATCAGTGCCACAGTGACCATGGGGGAAGCTTGTGGTTGCATCTAATGCTCTTGCAGAACAGGACAAGCAGAAGAAAAATGTACTCTGCCTTGAGAACACACCCGGCTACTTTTACAACACCCAACCAGATGTTTCCACTTTGATGAAAACAGTCCAAAAGAATTTTTTTGTTGTTGTTTGTTTCAAGTGAAACAGATGCAGCTAAAAGCCTTGAATGCTGTTGCAAATAGAAATCATCATTCCCTGGACAGCTGGGACAGGGTGACTGCCAGCTACAGGGCATAGAAACAAACACTTGTAGAAAATATTCCTGCAGCCAGACTGCACCACTTAAGTTTCTCTCTCCTCAGCTTCATAGTCTCCTTACATTGGGGTGCCCATGAGCATTAATTTCTTCTGTTGAGTGGACCTGCTAACAGCTCCTCTTAGGGATCTCTTTTGAAGAAAAAGCTAAGCCAAATACTTCCATATAATAAATTTATACACCACAACCTCACAGTTAACCACTGGAAACACTAGGACAGAGTTCCTCTGGCAGTGGAAGTCCTGATGGCCTTGTGCTCCTGCACACCATTAACTCTGCCTCTGATTTATACCAGATTTCCCCAGCTGGCAACACAACCATCTGCAAACCTTAAAGGACACGCTTACAGTCTGATTGGCAAACTATGCAACTGTACATTCAGCATGCAAGGACTTGTTAGACGCCCAGCTTTGGTTTAAATCCTCTTTTTCCTTTATTTTTAGCAGTCACAACTGCTTTAGCTGACGCCAGGGGCTTTGTCACTTCTGCTCAGCATCGGCAAGGTTTTCACTTTCCGTCATAAGCATTTAATGGCACGGAGAACACGGAGACCAACAGTCTGATAGCTTTGCTGTGCTGCCCTGTTTTCTGCAGAGCTCATTTTGAGCCAGCACAGCTCACCCCTCTTGCAGCAAGGCTGGGGCAGCCACCGCCAGCACACCCGGGGCTCTCACCGGCCCGGTCATTACCCTGGGGCATCCCTCTGCTGCACAGCCTCTCCAAATGCCACCTCCCGGGCACAGCCCCGAGTGCCCTGGGAAGTGACACACATGACAGGACACTGCCTCTGCTGTTTTGGTACTGGCTAGATATTGAGAGGGGTTATATTGAAGATTCAGCTTTTACTTACAGCTGGCACAGGGTTCAGCTTTTCCTTCTCCGATCCCTGTAGCCTAACATGTACTGCAGTCTCTGAAAAGCTGCTCCAGCTTTCCAGAAGCCGTAGCAAACTTGCACCACCTATCGACACAACAGAGCCGCTGGTTTGTGGCCAGGAAGGCAGCGCAGCAATCGAACACTGTTCGTAGTAGAGAAACTCATCACTGTACTCCCGGCATCCTACTTGAAATCAACCTTTTATCCCCCTTCCCATGTATTCCAGTAACCCAAAGGCAACATCTTCTCCAATTTAATTTATTCCTACTCTATTGCAAACTCAGTTTACCGCACTGACCCGGCAGGGAAGGGGTGCCCATCCCTTGTGCAGGTTGCAGACATCCTGGCACCTCTGCCCCGCTGAGCCTCTCCTGCACACCTCACAGCAGGCACTGACACATTGCTATTATCAGGAAAACTACATTATATAAAATTTCCTCCCAGCATCACCTCTCCTCCCTGTGCAGCAGAGAGCTACAGATACTTCGGGAGGCTGTCCCAGGTGGTGACACCTGCGGTGACTTTTGAACACCAGTCACAGCTATGAACACTGAACACAAAAACCACACAATGCCTGCCAACAACCAAAGGATGCTATTTCTTCCTCACCTCTGACCACCACTCAGCGCCCTCGGGTCAGGGTCTCTGCAGAGGAGGAATCTCAGTGACCTGAGAACACAGCAGCCTCTCAAAGCCCAGAGCTGGAGTGACCGAGAGGGACCTCGGTCCTGCCCAGGGTGCTTTTCTTTTGCTGTTCCTCGGAGCCGGAAGGGAGAAGTCAAACGCCCTCAGAACAAGAGCTCCACAGGAATACAGGGTGTCTGGCCAGGCTCTTCCCAGACAATTTAGCTGCTATTCAGCATGCCCCACGCTTTGACCACAGAAATGGTACATTAATTCCACCGTAATGCGCTGAGCTTCCTACTGTGGGTATTGTGGATTTGCTTCATATTATAACAATTTTAACTTGCAAGCTACAGCATTACCAGTGCACATTACATTTTTACTCCTTCAAAGGCGTGTGCTCCCTGGGAAAAGCTGGTTTTATTCCCGTTTTTCCTCTTGTGCTTGGAACATGCTCTGCTTTCTTCCTGCTCTGAATTCTTTTCCAAGAATCAAATCAAAGCAATGGTGGTTTTCGGATTAGATTAGATTTTTCAGCATTTTCACATTAGATCTTTAGAAGGCATTAGATTTAGGTCATTAGTTGTCTATGACCCTCAGGGATTAATTTCACCTTGTTCATAAAAGGAACACGGGGAAAATGTTACCATATATACACCAAGGATTTGAACAGCACCTCCCCATTCCTCATAATAAATCCTTTTCTCAGACACACATTAGTCACATCAGTTCCTCTGGAGATAAAGAAACAGGGGCAACACCCAGCAGATGAGACTTTGCCCAACAGCGATAAAACAAAGAGCAGAGGGCAAAAACCAGCTGCTGTTTGCTCCTTTTGGTGGTGACACCACTCTCCACAGTAATGGGGGGTTCCTTCAGTCCTTCCAGGACTCATCCTTCTCTCCCACCCCTGCAGCATGGACCTGCTTTGATCTCCTTGCCAACGAGCCCTTTGGCTCCCAAGCCTTTTCCAGCCTCACTAACAACATCCTGAAGCACACGTAGCTGATGGAGGATAAATTCCTGGGTGGGCACTGCTGCCCTCAGCTCAGCCCCTGGGCTCGCAGCAGGCAGGATCCAGCTCCAAACCTCCAGCCCAGGAGGACAAAGCTCTGGCCACAGGTACCACACCTGGAGCCAGCCCAGAAGCGATGGGGAAGGGGAAAGACTGGAGAACTCTTTGGTGTGAGTCCTGTTCCAGAGTCTTCACATCTCCAGGAGCCACAAGACATGCACAGCAAAACTCGGAGACAACCAGAGAGGGGCCCCACGTGGCTTCAGAGTTGGTGCCATTTCACAAATGCTTCAGTGGCCTCAAGCTCAGAAATTCTATGTTTTAGGTCATTTGGGCACTTAGAAACCTCCTCTCCTGATTGAAATAACACACAAATTCCAGGACAGTCGACACCTAGGGAAAAAAAAACGTTGACTTGGGAAAGTTTGGGAGCTTGGGATTTCAAAGTTTAAGTCTGAAGTTCATTAAGGTGTAAAACTGCTTCAAACCTGTATCAAGTAGGAGGCAGTTTGCTGGAGAAAGCCAGAAGTACAATCCCATTCTACTCAGCACAATGTACAGTTGCCTCTTTAATATAACCAAGACTATTTCGGTGTTTATGTTATACTGATTCATCACATTAAACCACAATACAAGAGATGCAAAATTTAGAAACTCCTTTTTCTGGCAGTCTTCAAAGTCAGAAGGAGAAACCCCCTTTCATGACAGAGATTGTTCAAATGAACGAATAAATCATTAAATAAAAAGCTATTTTAACCCTACTGGCCTGATCCATCAAACCTTTGAGACCCCAAGCACCTTAGTTGTTTGTTTTATACACTTACACCCAGGGTATATTAGTCAGCATTTGGAAGAGAAACTGGTGGCATCGAGAGGCAAATTTATTTCTTTTTGCTGAAGACTCAGCCACATACCAGCTTTGATGCTCAGTTTTGCATAGTGCAGCATCTGCCAAATGACAGCAGTCTCCAAGCACAGGTAAGAACCTCATGCCAAGAAAATACAGCAGTTATTTCATCAACAGTTTTGAACAAACATGTCTTGGCTTTTCAACATACCTGCTAGTATTACCCAGTCCATTACTCTGCAGGAGCTCTACAGCTTGAAAGGTCTGTCAGATTTTGAGGTATTTTCATCCATATTTTTCCAACTCTCTTTTTGATATTTGGAAAAAATTACACTGTTGTCTTTCCTCATATGTTATATATCACTAGTTAATTGCAGAATAACCTACTGTAACCTAGAAAACTTTATTATTGTTATTATTATTGACTCCTTCTCGAATATCCCTTGCCCAGGTCACTCCCTTGACTGGGATAAAGTAAGCACCAAGGAACTGCAGTGATCCTGAAAGTGCTCACCAACTCACATGAGGGCCAGATTCTCATCTTTATTATAATATTGTTTCTTTCCAAAAATTATGTATGAGACAAGTCTTTTGATATTCAATAACCTGTTTACGGGAAATGACTCTACACAAAACATCAAATGACTTGACAGCAGATTGAATTTAAAATATGATTTTTTAAAATGCTCATGAAATTCATATTGCTTTAAATATAAATTAGCAAGAGTGCCAGAAGGGATGGATGCATTTCAGTTCTTGACTGCAGATAATTTAAATGTACAGTTTTACCTACATTACCTCTATTCATTGTTCTTTCCTATTAAGGGATGAAGGAGCTTTCCTAGCTGCTCTGCTGCCTGGTCACATAGATTTCCTGGGAATGTCAGGAGGTGAAGGGATGAAAGGAGAAGCCTTTGGACAAGCACACTGCCACACCAGTGCCAGTCAAACCTGGCTGTCCTAGATCCACAGGATCCCAAGAGGAAAACAACATGGCATGAGGGGTGGTATCATTTTGCTTGTCCCACCAGATTGTCACCTCGGTTCCAAGAACATTCACTGCACTACTGGGATGTGCCACCCTCAAGGGGAAGGCAGCACCCAAGATTCACAGATGCTTGTGGTTGAGGAGAACGACAAAAATCAGAGGGCCAGCAAAAGCTTACCAAGTTTTATTAGTAAATTACTCACTTGGCATGGATTTTGCTACGATAGCCCCTGACCTCCTCTGTAGGTACACAGCAGTGGGGTGTTTGGATAAAGAGGGAGGGTCGACACCTAGGGAGAGAAAGATTAAATAAAGAAGACAGTGAAAGAAAGGAGAGAAAAAGATTACCAGCCCCAGCATGGATCCCAGGGTCCTTGGGGTACCCACACAGCTTTAAACAGAGTCGACATTCTTTATTTTCTGCCCATAAATACTCTGTGTTTTAAGGATTTGCTGCCTGCTACCCCAAAGTGAAGCTAGTGGGATACATGAAAATTATTTTGAAAGGCCTCCAAACTCCTAAGAGGAAATATGCTCAACTTCAGAATCTTACAACCTTTAACAAATTCATACAGGAAGTAACAACAACACACATTTGATGGTTCATACTAATCTGACAGAGACCTCAATACTCACACAGATATACAGTCTTGCATAAAATCATATCCAAAATTTCACTTAATAGTTGAATTCAGCCTCATCCATGAGAGATAACCATCCCATTGGTTGCTTGTTTCCCATGCACTCAACCAAAAGCCTCTGGACTTCTGTTTTTGCAGTGGAAGTAAACCAGGAGGCAGCCAACATGATTAATCAAGAATAAACCTAACTGATCTCCAGAGCCAGAATCCACATACTTGAGACAGAGTCCTCAAGACCCCAGTACCTGCACAGCCGTGTGCTATCTACACATCAGTTCCTGTTTCACTTTAAATACAAAGTATTTAAAGACCTGGTAAAGTGCCACAGATGTACAAAGTTTAAGAGTGCTTCAACAGAGAGTGACAACTAAAATAAACCTCTCTGCATAAAATCAGCTCTGTGTATTTTTCCACCCTCTATCAAATTACAGCGTCCCCAAATTATGTTAAGAGAAGCCCTGTCAAAAATGTGAGGTGCTGTATTTCATCAACTATCTGAGATGACTCAGGATTACAAGTACTGAAATAAAATGGACATCCTGTTCCAGTTCCTTTAACTAAATTTTCTCCCTCAAATAGCATCAACAAGTGACTCAGTACAATGTCATAACAAACAGTGCTTGTGCTGCAGCAATGTACTTGGCAAGCAGCAACTCTCACAAATAAATCAGCCACATTTTACTGTAGTCGCTAATCAAAAGATCTTCATTTTATCTTGGGGAACAACAAAAAAAAGAAAAATAAAATCATGTATAATAACCAGATGGCAAGTAAACAAATTATTTTCATAATAGTGGGAAAACTATTTGTCTGCATTTGGATGAACCCATAAACGATGTCTAGGACTAAATTTGGCTCCAAATTGTGACACCAATTTTATAGCGAGAATGTACCGCTCTTCAGTCTCGCTGAGACCAGCAAAAAGGACATCTCCTTTTCTCTCTCATATTTTGGCTGGAGTATTCCAAGCACCAGTGCCAGCTAGGCAGGGAGAAAACAGTTCATGGCACAGTAGGACCAGCCTGCTTTAGATCAGAATCACTTGTGCAGGGAATTAACATCATTTGGGGCTGCCCACGAGCTGCACCTGTACACTGTTCTGGGGGGTTTGTGACACACTACAGAGACACAGTGAATCTCTCCCACATGCCCAGCTTCCAAGCACTGACTTTATTGGCACGTCACTGCTATCAAACAATCACTATCTCTGCACTAGTGTCTGCACTGCAAGTTTCTTACAATTGGGAATCCTAGTAAAACACTGGAAGCCTCTTAAACAGCATTCTTTACTCCTGAGCAGCCAGCCAAGTTACCATACATTACCTTTTGCATTATATTTGGAAAAAAACCAACAAAACAAACCACAACCTACATCACTAGAATACCCAGTTCTCGGTAAAAAATTCTGTATGTCAGGAGATGCCATTTGAAGAACCCACTCATTCCCATCAAACAAAAATCTCATTAAAAATAAACTTCTCACCTGTAGCTAGCTCAGTAATTAGGTGCAGCTATATTCATTAGTTATAATTCAGAGATTACATGGGATAATAGCATGCTCTAATAAGGAAAAATGACACTTGGCTTATAAACATGTGGGTTTGTGGCAATTTCCTTAAAGAGGAGCCTGCTTTATAAAAACTATGGATACAAACAAAGTAGCAATTTTAATTGTTTACTGTGAGAAGTGAATATGAAAACAGTTCTCAGAAGCCCAGGAGACTAACCTCGCTGTTTCTTCCAAACATCAAGTAGTCCTTTTGAAGCTTTTTTTTTGAGTAGTGGGAGTCCCAGGAGATCTGTGCTGCCCCAGCCCAGCGAGGAGAGGCTGCAGCCCTTCGGGAGAGACCAGAGCACCTGCTGGGGCAGAGCCTTCATAGACAGGCGAGACCCGGGCAGCCAGCAGCACCTGGCAAATTGTGGGTTCACTTTCTTGAAGCGGCTGCTGCGACCAAGTTGCAGGGCTTGGGGCTATGACTGGGTGAAGGTTTCTTTTCTTGCCTCAGACTAGAAGCATCAAAACCCATAAGCTTGTGTTTGCCTTCTCTGCAGCCCTTAATAACCTCCCTGTGAACCTCCCTCTGACAACCTTCAGCTGTCCCTTGCCTGTCAATTTATCCTCCTGATCTGTATATGTTGGGGTTAGCCCAGTCATGTACACAAAATTCAAGCAATACACAAAATCTCCCAGTATTGAACACCTTGTTTCACCCTGACAAGCAAAAGCAACATCAGTACTGCTTCCCCACATGACCTGCCAGTTTTCTAGTAGATTTTTCAGCATCAGAGTTTCACCCTGTGAGACAGACTGCACAGCAGCCTCCCTCAAAAATTAAAAAGGCAGCAGGGATTGGATTTCACCACAAAACATAAAAGTACTGCAGATGAAAAGCGAGCACAGATTTTGGGGAGAGTGATGCCACAGTTGAAGTGGATGGAGCTGCCTTTGTTGTTTTAAGTAATAGACTATCCTTATGTGCCAGTGAAAAGCATATTGCCCCCTAGATTCACAACACTTATTTTTTCACAACACTTATATTTTACATCTAAAAAATCACATGGTGGTTATGGTTCAGACATTCTCATGGATAACAACTTTCAAAGCAAGAAACAAAGTTGTAGTCTGCCAAATAGTTTTACAGTGACTTCATATTTAACTTGTTGGCCAGCAGGCCACAGAGTTTTTGGTCACCTCTAATACACTTACTCACATGGTCCAGGTACAACCATATCAAAGCAAAGGCAGTATTTGCAGAATGCCTTCCTTAAGCCACATGAAAGTTAGGATTTTTTTAGGTCAAAAGAATTATTTGTTCAAACCCTCACAAACTTCATGCTATGGAATTACCAAAAGAAACGTTATGAACATGCACCAGGCAATTTATTCCACCACAATGCTACCAAAGTTAGGTGCTTTCTTAGCTAATTGTAGAAAGCCAGATGCATGAAAAAGAAACCCAGGTCTTTGTCTTGCAAAAATTAAATATTTTTCTGTTGGAGAGCGAGAAATACTGTTTTTAACGTAGATCTGTTATGAAAACAAAGCAGCTGTTGCTCATTCACTTACCCCCACTGCTGCCATAGTCTCCAACAGCTGCAAAACCAGGCTCTGTCCTGGAACGTTCGGATTTTGATTGTGACCCTGGATTGGGAACCCCCACGAAGGGGGGACTGCTGCCAGGGCACTTAGCAGCACTCAAGGATGTCACTGGATTGCCCAAAACTTCCACCTCAAATGCACAGTCCAACTTTTGGACAGTTCAGATGTTTCAAGCTACCCTAGGAGTGGCATTTGAGGTCCTAAATGCTGCTGACAGCCCAATGTGCTGTTTCTGAGGTCTCACCCACCCCTGGGAACAACTACCTCCTCTGCTGAAGAGTCATGCTTTTAACGAGTTTCTGCAACAGCTCCTTCTGCTGAGTAGATAAAAAAGATCACCTGAGATTAATTACAGTAATAATTAAGAGCTGACCTTCTGGCAGTTAAGCCAGATATCTTGCCTTCTGAAAGGGCCCATCTCACAGGTGCAGGGTGATGCTGCAGTTCTTCAGGATAAGTTACTTTTCACCTGTTTAGAGATGTGCAATTTACCTTATTTTATAAATCATGGCCTCAAAACAACCCAAACCACTCTCATTTTCCATTTGCAGAACTCAGTGCTTTTTCAGAAGTAGAAAAACATTTATTTCCATGGTAAAGGGAGAACAGACTTTGTTTTCTCCAGTATTAATGACTTCTGTCCTTGTAAACAAAGATACAAATCTAGATGCTGGAGATAACAAGGAGAGGCAAAACTTACTTACTCTAGATTTAATTATTTTATAGCACAGATTAGGCAAAGATCCTGGAGTTGAAGCGAGACAGACATCCCCACTTCCCAGCAGAGATTCCTGGTGTCCTGGGCATGGTGAGGAGGAAGAACAGCAGGTGACCTGACCCACTGCCTCCTCTGCCCTGGCCACACACTGCCTTTCTCCACAGGGCCTCACGCACCCATGAACATCTGAAAACCTTCTTAAGAACCCCGCACCAGAGCACTACACGGTTTTTGGGATGGCAAGCAGCCACTAGCACAAGCCCCAAGTCCAGCAGTCACTCCTTCTGCCTGCCTATCCATCACTTCCCTCAAAAATTGGTGCAGGAATAGGTATTTCCAAACGCAGCCAGCCTGGTGAGACGGACTACGGGCCTTGGTATTCAGAAGAGCTCAGCCTTGGTTTAAGCAGAGATTTTGTTGTTTGTTCAGCTCTTTTCCCTCATATCTTGGCACCTCATTGAAATGGGCTTTACTAGGCACTTACACAGCAGAGCTGTAAAGAAACCAGCTGGTTAATTTAAAAGAGTGCAGTCCTTACAGCTTTCCCCTCTGGGAATTTCTGGAAGCACACACACACAAAAAATTTATATTGTAACACTTTTTCTACCACATCGTAAGTTTTACTTCCAAATCCATACTCTGAGGGAAAAAAAAAGTCTCACTATCACTCTGCATTTTGCAGGGGCAAAAGGAGATCCTAAATAAAAACTAAAAAACCACGTAAGAGCAGGATTATGGTCTCACCTCCAATCCAAAGCCACGAAGAAGTTACTGTCTCTGCCAAGAGAACATTTTGTCACTAAAATAGTTGCTGCTGCAGGCCAGCATTAGTCCAGATCGGCCACATATTAATAGAGAACACCTGAAATTCAGCTGTACAGGCCCAGGCTGCAGCCCCCTGGAAGGGACAGGGACAGGCGGTGCCAAGAAGTTTTTATGACAAGGGACAAGCTTTGGGTAGGACAAGGCACGGAGCTGGCACAGGAGAGAAGGAACAGCCAGGCAGGCTCCTGAAAGCCCTTGGAAGTGGCAGAGTAACAAACAGCTGAACTGCTGGAGCCACAGGAGTTCAGACAAGCCACAGAGCAAGGCCGGAGGCTAAGGAAGGCAAAAATATCTATAAACCTATTTCAGCTGAAGACATGAACGCAAAAAGAATTCGAAGGAAGAAAGGGGAGTATGGCCCTGTGGGAACAATGCATACATTGTCATACAGGTATTTTAGTGTTCCCTTTTTAGTAGGATCAGACATTGTTGTTTGTTGGACAGCAAATCGTTCCAAGGCCATGAAGCCAACCAAGAAACCCTCACCCAGCCCTTGCTCCCAGAAACCATCCATTAGAAAGCTACTCTGCAATGCTCCCTCTGCATTCTGCACCCCATTGCCCAGTGCAAGGCATGACGGTGACATTCCAAAGAAATCCAGCTCCACACAGGGCCAGCCCGCCAGATGCCACAGACACAGAGCTACCCCAGCAAGCCTGCAGAGTATTTATGAAGCAGTTTGCTAAATTATACAAAGGGAATAATTTGCAACGTAATGGTGTGTTTGCATTCTGAATATCTGATTTCCTGTTCAACAAATAACCTAAACACTCCCAACCAAATGAAATGTAGACAAGACTTAAAATGTTTGAAGAAAAGCACTCATCCAGAAAATTAAGGTCAACATGGAACAGATGGTGCCTCTGAAAAATGTGGCTTCAACATTTATCTTTATGTAAAATAAAAATCTTTTAAAAACCTCCGGCTGTTTGGTGACAGTCCTACTTGAAATATTGGATCTCGCACTCCACGGATAATAAAGAAGCACTAAAAAATGACTTCAAAATACTAAATCTAAATAAAGTTCTCTCAACTACTGTGCAATAAGATTTTTGTGGGCACGTAAATACATATCAATAAAATATAGATTCAAGCGCTTCTGTAACTGCCATAAATATTGCAACTGCTCTCCCCATTTCCATAAATATGACCCACAACTCCCAAGTGAGAAGCTTTTTCATTTGCAGCAGTCAGGAAAAAAATGATCCTTTCTTCTTTATCAAAGTCTTTTGAAAGGCTTTATTTGAAGCCCAGCACATGGGGAGCTGTGAACAACTTGTTACAGTGATGCATGAAAAGCCTTCTCCAGCCTCAGAGGATTCCATCAATGGGATTGCAGCAAGATCATGGTTAATTCTTGAGAGCAGGCAATGTCACACCCAGCTGGGGAGGGAAACAGGGGCTCTAATTGGGCAGGGCTGTAAATTACTTTAGTAATACAGAAAGGAGCTGGAACAAGCAGAAATAATGAGACAGACCTGTCAAACACCTGAAGAGTAATAACATGTTGGAGACAAATGAGAAGTAGTCAAGCACTGGGACGAGCAGCAGGGAAAGTACTCCCAAGGCAAGATAAGCAACAGGCAGGGAAGGCTCGGCAGGACACCAGGTGAGTGCTTCCACTGAGATTTTCTCAGGCAAAAGAGAAGACAGTCAAAGAAACCACAGAGCTGAACAGCAGGCAGCTCTCAAATTTACAAGAAACAAAAAAAACCACCCAACCAAACCCAAAGCCCTCATATCCTGAGTGAACCAAGTATTTTTGGAAGATGAGGTGAGACCTGCGGTACCTACAAATACCCTCCTGTGGAGACCTCCTGAGCATCACCCTGCTGGCAGCTGGGCCCTCTGACAGGCTCTTGGTCCTGATCACAGGCTGCACACAGCCCCTGGAGCTAATCCCTCAAGCTGACTCCTCAGGGGCCACCCACGTGCCTGGACTGAAGAAGCCTTTCCAGCTTTGGCTATCAAAGCAGCCACAGCCATGGAAGGAGCCATTTGCTCATACCACCCAAACTAAATCACAATTAGCCTAGTGACAACAGGCTGCTGAAGCACATTCCCAAAAACACAAGGTAATTACAGATCTCCTATCAGTTCTTGCTTCCCAGTCACCAGACATCCAACAGAACAACCATGATCAATGCACCTCTTTTTTTTCCAGTGAGGCTTCCAGACATTTACATTCACTAGAAAGACCCAGATTTTTGCAACTCATGCCTTCAGGTCCAACACTGATGAAGTTGCACAGAGAGCTTCTGCAAATCCACTTGGCTAAAAAAACTACAGGAAACTTATTGCAGTAATTTTCCCGAGCTGACACATCCTTCTAATTGCCTTCATGATAGTGACTTACTGATGGTTTGGGTCCCACTTCGTCTAGAAATTGCCTCTGACTCCCCAGACTACTGGGGAAAATAAGCTCAGCAAGAACATTTAGGCTCACTGTCCCTAGCAATGGGCCCTGCCATCAGTAAAGCATAGCCAAAATGAAACCAGACTGGGCATTCTAGGGAAACACTTGCAAGAATGGCTTTTGCACGGAAGTTTCTTGCTTCAAGGTCATCCCAACCCACATCACAGACAGCTCAGATAAACAACAGCACACCAGCTCACCAGAGACTTAAAAATAGTCGAGAGTTTATGAAGTTCTCTTTCTCTCCCTATCCAAGGCTTTTAAAAACTAAAATAGGTATTTTATTTTCTTGTAAAAGAAGCTTGTTTTGATTTTGTTGGTCCTATTGCATAGCCAAGCGCTGCTGCTGCACATAGAAATGTCTATCTGCATCAGGCCTCAACTCACTATGTCTAAAAATAAAGTAAGTCATATTAATTTGTTCCTCCAGCACCTGGTGTTTAAAGTTATTTCTTGGCAACTTCTGTTCTCGGCATTTAAACATTTTTCATATTCACCTTAAGTCTGACAGCGCTATTGGTTATCCTTCTCTGCCTCACTAATAATTTGGTTGATGGCATGCAGGTGGGTTTCTCATAATTAAAAAACCCATTTGCAAAGTTTGCATTAGGTGATCTGAAAAAATAGATCACTCCTTTCAAAGGTTAAATATAAGTAGGCTGCAGAGCTCCATGAAAATATTGCATAATTTAGAGATAAAAATAGTTTTGCTTTATTCAAGCTAGGCTGGATAGGTAGATTTTTACTGCAATCAGCCTAAACCTCATCTCTCCAAGTTACATGCTCAAGTTGATTATAGAAAATTAAATTTAGTATTAATCAAGCTATGAAGAAGGAAATTACAAAAATTAAGCTAATGCATAAATCATAGAAAAGAATGGTGGAGCCAGCTAGAAGAGATCATTTAATGCATCTTCATGTGTGCCCCACACCAGAATCAACTCTCCCCCTCCCCAAGACACTCCTGACAGTTATCATCCAACCCTTTCAAAAAGTTACCCACAGCACAGGTACCAAAGCCAGCAGTCAGAGCCCTGCAGGCTGGACAAGCACAGTTCCAAATTTCCCAAACAGCTGTCCAGTACTTTGCAAAGCCATTTCACCCTCTGGACACAAACCCAAAGAAAGCTTGGCAGAGGGCTCTGCTGACACACTACAACATAAAACTATGTTCCCGTGGAGTTGCAGTTGATGGTGTATTAATCAATTCTGTCTTTTATATGCAAATGTATTTATCATAGCATCCAGTCAGCCCTACAATCCACTCTACACAGCACATACCACCCCAATTAAACTTGTATAATAACAAAACATTTAGTTCTGAAGGTACATTTAAAACACAAGAATTTTCTTCTCTGAGCTACATCCTGATGTTTTCCTCCTTCTCTACATCTTACTTCCTAGGACAAGTACAAACCCAAACAGTCTTTATCAGCTGGGGATGTGGGAGGGCAGTTCTAGATGAAGCTCTTACAAGTGCATTGTTTTTTTTACGAGAAAAAAACCATCAGCAGCTTAGAGAAATTAAAAACCCTAAATGAAGTCCTTAAGAGTTCCCCTTAGTCACTTCCAAACTTTTTTTCCTCATCCCTTTGAACTCCAGTAGTTTAATCAACAGCTTGTTTAGGATTAATCTTCTCATCCCAGTTACGCACACACAAGTGTCCATCACGGAATAAATTAAAGAGCAGAATCCCTATAAAGAGCCATAACAATTTCACATTCTCTGGAATCAAGAATAAAGGACTCAGTCGCATGATGAAGGCTGAAGTCAGAAAGAGCATCTCTTAATGAGTTCCTGGGACGCCAGGCTCGCCCCGCAGCAGTGCCCGGGAGGGGAGCGCCTGGCTGCGGTCACTCCCAGAGCCCACCAGCTCCGGGCCGGGCAGTCACAGCCCTGCAGCCTCCTCAGGACATGCACAGGAGCCGGGCTGAGGGGCAATTCCCCAAAACAACTGAATGCAGCTGCTGAGCCCGCCGCCAGGCAGGGCTGCAGGCAGCCAGCGAGGCACATCCCGGGTCCCCGCGGGAGAGCAGCGCTGCACACCACGCACGCAGCGCTGGTGAGTGCTCGGCTCAGGGGTGAAGAACAAAGAGCATGTATGGGTGGCTGGGCAAAGCTACAAGCGTTTGAGAAGCAAGGGAACAACCCGGCAGGTGACAACACATGGATCATGAAGGAGCCCAGGAGACTTCCCCAGAAACACTCCAAACCCCATTGCTTTTACTAATTCCTAGGCGTATAAAAGCACCTCAGGAACTCCCGAGGAAAATTGCCTTACAGTGGGGAAAAGACCCCTTGTTTTGGGAGTATGTACGTGAGCTGCAGATGGCCATAGCAGCAAAGTCATTACAAAACAGAAGGTTTAATGTTTAATGAAAAACATACGGGGTTTCAGCACCTGTCTACTCAACACTGCTCTTGCAGAGAACATGGTGGACACCCCTGCAGTGTTGCTAAGGGGGTTGTCTGTGCAGACACTGCACCGAGGTATAAAAGGTGTTTTGCACCACTCATCACAGCTTTGCAGAAGCAGCACTCACTGCAGGCACTCTTCCTGCGATTAGCGATGCTGAAGAGCAGCATTATTTGGAGAGCACAGGACTGCAACCTGCCTGTTTCAAGTCATGGCCATAGCTAATTAAACGAGTTGTGAAGGCAGATTACATTTCACATGCAGCATTTGCATTTGTTCTTACAGCACCTTCCCATTTTCACTGTGGACATGGGGTGTATGACTTCACTCCGTACCCAAAGTTAGGACAGTACGTCACAGCACAAGATGCTTTGCCACTTTTGAATCAAGGGAGACTCATGCAGAGGAGGGACAGAAAAGACTACCTAGACAATGGCAGCAGAAACAGCAGCACTCTCTCCACTGCCACTTTGCTGCAGTCTGCCATCAATCCTTGTGCTCGGGCAGGCAGGAGAAGGGCAGCTGTTGTTGGGTGATGAGAACTGGGCACCTTGTGATTCAAGTGTATGGGGCTACTCAGCTACACTTCTGCACGGGGCAGTTTGTGTCTGGGTACATGAACACCTTCCAGTGTCTTTCTTCCTTTGGGAACCGTCCAGAATGAGACTACCTTGAGTGCAGCCTAACCTTTAACGGGAAGACATCTGTGAAGAGACTCCCTGACCTAGCCCCTGGGCACCTGTGCACTGCCTTGTCAGTCATTCACAAGTGCTTGTTTGCACAGAGAGATGTGCCTGCGTGTCTCTGAACCGAGGTGGTGTGATCCCAACAGCTGTCAGGAAGGCTCCCAGACTCCTCTGCAAGCTGAGAGCTCACTACCTTGACATTTCCCTTTCTGAGGGAAACAACTTTGTCATAGGTTCACAAGAAGATCAGAAGACCTTGAAAAATTATTATATTTAAGTCCATGTCCATTTCAGGGCACAGATTTCCCCTGCAAAGAAGTAAAAAATTTATTAATAAACTGCAATAGTTTCATGAAAGAAACAGGAAAGCAGGAATGCTACTAACCTTGAGAACGTGAAGACCAGTCTCTTGTTTCTTCCTCCTGACTGCACATCAGTCATCCACTTCACTGCAGGGCTTTAATCTTAGGCCACTTATTAGCATTAATCATCTCAATTTTCACTTGGAATTTGTGAACAAGTATTCTGTTTATTAGCTTAATAAAAGCTCAGATGCATAGAGCTACAAACATCAGGCACCTCAGCACACACTAACACAGGGTTACCCTTAATTTTAACTTCTTTATGCCACAGAGAAGACCACCAGGACTTGAGATCCACATTGGATACTCCGAGTACCAAATCCCCACCATGCCATCACCTACACTTGCTAACTTCACAGCTACTACAGGGCAGCGTGGCTCTCACACCGTACTTACATCTTGTGTACCTCTGGAACACATCACAGCTACTTCCCGGGTTTAGAAGTCCTCTTGGCTTCCTTCTCACAAGCACATCAAATGTCTTAAAGCAACACTGCAGAAGAGGTCGTCCATGCATCTAGACTACACATCATCACATTTATTTAAACAAGTGAGCAATTTTAAGTCCCTGAGTTACACGTCACCTCCTTACACCATTTCCCCAGAAGTGAGTGCATGTTTTCTGCTCCACCAGCGAGCACTGTTCTTCCATAGCAGCACCCACAGGGGATCTCCTGAGGCATGCCACCCTCTTGTGTCCAAAACAGGTTTCACTAGTTCCACCTGGAAGTACCAGGAAAGAGCTTTACCAGGCTAGAGACAAAAAGCCCTCAGGTGTCTGGGCACACAGGTCTCTCTAAACTTCCCTTCAGAAGTTTGCTGTTGCTGATGCTTGCATTTCAAACGAAGTTCGGTATTTCACACCAAGCAAGGAACTTGCACCAATTAGAAGCAAATTTCAACAAACCGTGAGAGAGTACCAAAAGCAAAAAGTATCAAATGTAAACAACTTGTAAACATTAGTAACACAGCGGTAGATTCAAATAACATGAATGACCACAGAGACAACTCACAATTCAGGAACAGCCTTTTGTCATGAAGTCTTTATGGCTTGACAGAAAGAAAGTTAGATTTGTTTTTGATGTGGTTAGTGCAATTTTTTTTTATTTGAGAGGTCAGTTAAGAAGAGTTAAACAGATGAATCCAGTATGACGCCTCAGTTTCCGAGTTGTTTTTGAACCTGATCTGAAATATGGCACTGGACTCTCATCTAGAGTCAAGGCATTTGTGATCTCAGAAATAAAACCAGCTATTTGCCCCCCAGGACATGGAGGTTGTGGGGCTCTTCAAGGGATAATTCATATTTCATAAAAACAGAGGAAAGGAAAGCTTAACAGCATCAGAAGTGCAGCTGTGTGCTTGGCCAGTACCTCTGCAATCCACATATACAGCTCCATCTGATACATAATTCATTTGGAAAAGTGAATGGAGGAAGGAGGAGTAGGCAGACTCATTGAAGAGACGGGTAATGCAGCATTTGAGAACAGTCCGCTCCTGGAAATTCAGACTCCTGAAAAGTAACCTTGGGCTTTTACGCAAGAAGTGGCTACAAAAAGCACATTCCCAAACACTGTCTGAATTTAGATCCTCCTATTCTGCTATCTCATGCAAAGCAAGAATGAATATCCGAGCTTCTATCCAAAGCAAAAATCAGTGTCACTTTTCTTGACAGTGATAATGGTGTTTAGAGAGAATTTTTCAAGTAGTGTACACCCTTCTGGAATCAGAATCAAGCTTCAAGACACTCACCACTTCAATCTTCAGCTTTCATCCGAGTTATCCCCTGATTCCAGAGACACCACTAGGTCTGACACCACCATTTCCTTACTTATTGCTTTTACTAGCCATATAAATTCCCAGGACACCTGGCTCACCAGAGAGTTTTTGTTCTTCCCCTTTGTTTCTCTTCCAATAGAAGAGCTCCCATTATCCCTAACAGAAGTCAATGCACACGTGCACAGGACAGAGTAGACCTATTAAGGCTACATGGGTGACCAACAGAAACAGAAATACATGTATGTAACTGAAATCTTCTTCTGTTTAGCAAAGGGCACCGAGTTTTAATTGAGACACTTCCACATGTGACCCTTACTTCCTTGCATCCACCTTCTCCCCCCTGCCCCCTTTATGTATAGGGAAGACTCATTGTGCTTCCCCGATGCAGAACAAGAAATAGATCACATCAAGTTTGCTCCATACACCAAAAGGTAAAAAAAAAAACCAAAACAACAAAGGACAAACTGGTTCACAGTTAACTATAAATAAAAGTGCAGTAAGTGTTCAAGTAGAGTGTAGAGTTTAAGCAAGCTGTACAACCACATTTGGCATAGTCATCTTTTGAAGGCCCTGCGTGGGTCCCTCCCGTTACTGACGGCAGGGGGAAGAGGCTGAACACTATTGGCTGCTGCTGGATTTACAGGTCCTCGTCCATTGCCTCTCCCACTACCTGCATAAATGTGGCCGTGGTTGTACGTGAATGGAAATCCACTTGCTTCAGGTCCAGTTTGTAAACCATTTCCTAAAAGACAGAAGAAAGGTTATCACGAGTTCCGTGGGTTGAAATCACCGACTCCTTACATAAGTTTAGCAACAGGGAATACGTGGAGTTTGCAGTAACCACCAAACCCTGAAGACCAGAAGGAAAAGCCTCTCTGGCACTGCAAGACCCCAAAACACAGCTTACCCTTCCCCTCCCAAACTACCTTCCCTCCAGCCCTACTCCCCTTTCTCAGCTGAAGCAAGAAGGGTAGCTTTAGAACACCAGCTACTGAGTATGGGCATTGTGTAGCCAGGCCAGAACTAAGGTTCCCTCTCCACTTACACCTGCCCAAGCCCTTGAAGCATTTTCATATTTAAGATTCTACGTTTAAATACAGCACAAAATGATCTGGATAAGTCAAATATTGGAATTCAGATTACCACCACTTCTGTTTTCAGGAGCTAACCTGGCAGGAAAGCCATGGTGTCTAGCAACACTGAAGTAATTTTTAAAGCCAATGTCTCAGGAAGTTTAAAAAAGCAGAATTACATATCATGCAAAAACTTTTCGAGAGCATCAAAACAATTTAAGGTCAGTCAAGACCGCTTATGTGATATAGGCACCCCAAATATTCTAATCTCCTCCTCTCCTACAGAAGAAATGCTGAAAACAGTTTCAGGAAATGTTCACGCTTACATGCTTGAGGTCAGGCCTCAGTCTGAATGACTTTTTAGAGCCTAGTACCCTTTTTAATCTTTTTTATCTCAAGAATGGAGAACCCCTGAAATAAATTTCTATTCCCATTAAGTGCTTCTCATCTTTTCCCTTCTACAAACTGAAAAAAACTTACCCAGTGGCCCAAAAGTACAAGTACCCATACCACTTGATGCAGAAATATTATTCTGTTCACCCTGTGCCTTTAGAAAAAGGTAAAAAAAAAAGAAAAAAAAAAAAAGACATGGGTCAGAGAAAGAAAATTCTCATTTTTACAGAAAGGGGATGACTTTTCCCCCCCCGTGTTCTTACACTGGTTCCACATGGAATTTATCTACAACTTCAATTATTGGCTCGTTTTTAGCTATCTATCACTGAGTCAATTTTTCCAGAAGAGTCACATCTGATCACAGCCTAGTGTGAAATATTCAGAACAAAGAGCACTTTAGGCCAGAAGCCTCAGACAAGTTTAACATACCAGTTTGTTCTGCCCGATGTGTTCCGAGTTGGGTTCGCTGTAGTTTGGCACTTCTGAGTACACCATGCAGAACCTGGGAAGAAATTAGGATTATTAGAAAGTTCTAAAGCCATTTTTTAACAGAGTTCTCAACTCCACAATTCACAGAGCACATGTTCTTGACACATCCCATCACCTAGAAGTAATTAATCCAGACCCCACGGTTCAGAGAATATCCGTAGGTATTAAAGGGCTCTTTGATCTCTTTATAGGCTTGTGGTGAGGCTGCCACATCTTCCTGGTGAGGGCATTTCAGTCAAGCAGAGGCAAGTATTCATTTACTCAAGGAGGTAAACTGGCCTAAATAAAACAGAAGGTGATGAAAGGGCTCTCTTTGTCTCTCTTCCAGCTGCACAATCTTGTCCAGCACCCACTCACAAGGTCACCTGAGGCACTGAGTCACCCAGCCTGTTCCCAGACAGGGATTGCATTACACCTCTAGAGACAACTCAAACACTCCCACACGCTCCCATACCATGCAGTGCCCCATCAACAATAATAGCACAGAGGAGTCCAAAACAGGCAATGAAATTCAAAACATCCTTTTCCACTCAAGGGGACTATGGCAGAATAGGCCCATCAACTCGCCACATGGAAATTATGGTAGAGAGGAAGAAAGATCTGGATCATTACACTGCTTGGAGTGGTTAAGCAGAAGTGGAGCTCCCACCTGCTGCTGGGAGGCACAATCCAGATAAGGACTCTCCTCACTCCAGCCTGCTGGAGAGTAAGTCAGCTGGGTGATGCTCCTGAGGTAATGGATTTTGTACAGAGAGAATCTGTGGAATTTTTTTGGTGTAAATCCATCTGAACACTGGGCATTTCTGAACCATACAGGAAGAGATGTGGCAACGCCAGAGCCCCACTTCCCTGATGACTGTAAGGTTACCCACAACACTTTGTGCAACAGTGGAAGTACTGTCCTGGTTAAAAAAGATTGCTATTTTTTCTGTTGCTCAAGTATGTTACTCATGTTTGTTCTTAGGCAGGAGCTGTTGCCCCAGTCTGTGGGCAGTTTAAAGCAGGTTTAATGAGGCTTGCCTCTGCTTGGATATGATTCACTGGAATGACCTTGCTCTTTTTTCTCTGCATTGCCTGTCCCTCAAGGATGACACACATACAAAAGGCTTCTACCAAAATGAAGTGGTTAATCAAGATAAGGCCTAGGTAAGCAATGCAGATTCAGTCCCTTGTCATTTATACATTTCCTCCTCCTAGACCTGTGCCAATGATGGTGGCTGATTTTCCTCAAAGCACTACAGTCCAGAGAGGGTCAGAGCTCATTACATCCATGACCAACTGAGAACATACTTTTGCTGCCCTGAATTCCATGTCCTAAGAGCCACCAGGTCTCACTCATACTTACCATGATGCTCTGGTGAGAAGTATGAACACACAATACTTACTCCCCGATTTTATGCAGCTCCCCTCCTCGCCCCGTGTAAAGTGTCAGGCATCCTTTCCACAGAGACGCGTACCTAGCCAAAGAAAGGAGAAGTGAAGCAATTTCTTAGTGAATGAGCTGACAGAGGAAGTGGAAGCATGCTATCTTCCAGGAAGTTAACAAGTATTACAGAGCAGCATGGACTAAAAAAATTCCCAGGGCCCCCAATGTCACCAACACTAATGGTTTATAGATCCCCATGTACTACTTCTAGCAAAAGGTACCGGAAGCTCAGCAGACTCCTTTGACAATTCCAGGAAAGCAGCCAATTATTTTGAGATTGGATGCTCTTCTGTTGACTGGAGCAACCCTTATGACTTGTCCTGCAGAGAAAAGGCATTCTGCCAAAAGCAGTATCTGTGTTATATCCAGTGACAACTCTCAGTTCTGCTTTCAGCAGGAGCCGGGAAGAATCACCTTTGCTTGCTGGAGAACTGCTACTCAGTGCATATGATCAAAAGTGCTCACATTCTTAATATAGGCCCTTACCAGACTGGGTTTTTTAAAGGCACAAGTTTGGCCATCAAACTCCAAGTGACGTACAGAAACACACTGGAATAGTTTTTTGATTGCAGGAACACTCCCTTACAAAGACAGTGTGAGTGCACTCTATTCTTTATAGTGGCACTTGACTTCACACGCTGAAATTTGAGCCATATAAAACTTCCTGTGTAATTGTTCCCTTCAGTGAGGGACACCACATATGTGTAGAGAATGAGGAAAATTCAGACCAGAAACACAGGCACAGAGCAATGGAGTTAAAAGGAGTATGTGTGTCTTCTAGCACAGGAACAGGGAGCCTCAGCAATTGCACTCACGGGAGTCACCAATCTGGACAAGTCACCACTTCCTTACGCTCCGGGTGTATCTCCAAACAGAGATAACAAACCTTCCCCTCGCCCTTTGCCTTATCTGCTGAGACTGGGAGACATCCGGCCACACACAGGGCCCTGAAGAGGCTCCAGGGAGGAGTCAGGTTGGCAGGAGAGGACAGCACTGCCAGTACAGTGATAACCTTCTCTGCACTTCAGCACCAGCAGGAAAGCACGGGCACTCTAACTGTAGATACTATCTCAGGAGCTTTCCATCCAGAACCAGAATTAGTGTTCTTCACTCCATAGTGCTAACCTTTCAATTTAAAGATTTCCTCACTGCTCAACCTTTAATAACCAGCTAGCTGGGCAGTCTTGTGGCAGAAAACAAAGGAAAAGAGCTACCAAACAATAAATATAAGTCAAACATATATTTACTGGGAAAAGACCCAGCAAGTCACGTGACTAACGACCTCCAGCATAAAGTTATTCCACATACTCAAGTATTTGTTTTTATCTCAAAAAGAGCTGGGCATAAAGCACTAAACTCCAGCACTGGTTTTAAATTTAGAAATATTAAGTGCAACGGCTTCCTGCAAATGGGTTCACCACCCAGTGACAAAAGTAAGCAACAGTGACTGCTTTTGCAGAAGAATCCATCTGCAGCTTGAAATTCAGCAAGGGGGAAACAAAAAGCATGTTCACATGTGGGGCCTGGATAAGCTTTTCTGCTTGTATCAGAGGGCATCCTACACTATGAAGTCAGATTAGCCTACAGAGCAGAAGTTTACCTGCCTTGCAATGGCAACATCACACACTCAGTTCTATTTAAATATAAAATTGTGTGTGGAGAACCCTGTATGCCGGCATGAGGGCAGTTTTCTTAAGATGAGAGCCAAACCAGAATGCATTTAGCTTTAGCCATTTCACTCCCTCTGCAGTCCTAAGGGAGCATGCAATTCATGTAAATGAAGGCATGACTTTGCCACCCACCAGAAATAGTGATGTCAGCTCATAAATTTAATACAAACAAGCCAAGCTCAGTTTTTCACATTAAAGGATGCCATGACTCTCCCATTTGTTGCACAGAAACACCAGAGCAGCTACAGTAAGCCAGTCACAGAGGGGAGTACAGTAATGCTGCCGAACAGCATCGCTCTCAATTTGTTTCAATGTCATCTCCACACAGGGCTTTGTGCTGGCCCTGAGCTCTGCTTTAGTTCCACCCAGCCCGGTGCTCCACGTGCTCTCCACGCAAGCAGCCTTCCCCAGAACCACCTCTGCTGAGCAGTCAGCCCATTTCGTGTACAAGGATATTTGCATAGGAGGAAGCAGCTGTAGTTTTGGTGGCAAGGGTCATTCAATTTCAGTCCAGAACTGAGAATTACACTCAAATGAACAACTTAAGAGCAGCTCAGTTAGCAGCCTCACTGAGTCACCTTTCACCTACTTTTTCATAAAAACAAATTAGCAGGACCTTACACACACTGCAGTTCCACCATGTCCTGGACTGCTGTAGGCCGAAGGATCAGTGTAATGGATTTCTAAAAGTGTAACCTAACTGGCATGAAGAACTCAAATCAAACTGCCTATGACTTTGCTACTGACAATTTAAATGACATGGAAAAGGATTTTCAGATTGACTCTAACATTCTTTCTCACAATAAAATTGAGGGTTGGGTTTGTTTCTTTTTGTAGTTAAATTACACTGAGAAATTGTTTGCACCTAACCAAATTAACACATTCTACAGTGTAGCCCTAGCAGGAATTTTTACAATGAAACTGAAAAGGTTTTCCTCTGCCTGTCGTTTCTGTTAAACTCATTCCAATGAAAAGCAACTTTTCTGTGTGACATGTAATCATCCCCTCCTTTCATTATGGAGCTGACTGCCAGAGTAAAGAACTAGCTGTGAAAATAAGAACATGCTTTGGACTTCCCCTGCTTGATTTACCGACCAGGACTGACTGTTGCATTCCCCCTGCCCCAGAAGTATTTTCCTAGGGAGCTTTTTAAAGCCAGCCCAAATCTCTTCACCACCACGTCCTCGTTACAAACCCAAGCCCCTCCTAGCCCGTACACTCACGCTAGGCATGTTCTGGACCGGGAGAGGTGGGTTTAATGTGGCGAGTGACCTTAGGGGGCTGGCTCGGGAACAGGGAGCGGGTCGGAGGGGGCGGCCGTGCCCCCCGTGGCCCTGGAGGGGCCCCGCGGGTGACAAAGGGCGGCGCGGCCCGGCGGGCGCGGGGCGGCCCCGTACGCACCCTTTGGTCAGGCGGATGATGTCCCCCGGCTGGATGAGGCCGCCGATCTCGTCCCACACGCAGATGGTGATGCTGCCCGTCTTGTCCGCCACCTTGCAGGACCTCACCTCGTGCCCGTCCTTCGTCTTGGTGACTCGCCCTGCGGGGAGAAGCGCGGCTCAGGGGGGGCACGGCGCCGCCGGCCCCCCCGCCCGCCGTGACACGCGTGGGCGGCCCGGGGGTGGGGCGTGCCGGGCGCCACTTACCGATCTCCAGCACAATAAAGATGACATTTAAGTTTTTCAGTCCGGGTTTTATGTCTTTTATGAGGAAATACGTGTCGCTCGCCGCGCTCATGCTGCGGCCGGCGCGGGGGTGAGGGCTAGCGGGGCGGGCCGAGCCCGCATCCCGCGGGGGAGCAGAAGCAGCGCGGGGCCGGGCAGGGGGGCACCGGCGACCCTCACAGGGGACGGGGACACGAGCACCGAGGGGCTGTGCGGTGACTGTGCGGCACGCCCGACCCCCACCGCTCCCTCTCCACACCGACACCACCAGCACAGAGCCCGCCCCTCCTCCCTCTCCCGCCGGCACTGAGGCGCACACGTGCGCCGCGCTCCGCTTTATAGCGGCCGGGCGCCACCAAGCCCTGCGCCGGGAGGGGGCGGTTGCGGCGAATGGAACCGTCCGGGGCACGCGGAGCGCCGGGACTGGGTAACGGGCGGGCGCGAGCCGCCGCCGCGCCCCGATTGGCCCGCGCCGCCGCCGCCATCTTCTGCTGCCCAGGGCGCTGCCGCTGCCGAGCCGGGGCTGCCGCCTCGGGAGCTCCCCGTCAGCTCGGCCTGCCTCCCCTCACCCGGCCTGCCTCCCCTCAGCCGCTCTGCTTCCCCTCACCCGCTCTGCCTCGCCTCACCCGCTCTGCCTCGCCTCACCCGCTCTGCCTCCCCCCAGCCCCTCCGCCTCCCCTCACCCGCCCTNGCTCTGCCTCGCCTCAGCCGCTCTGCCTCCCCTCAGCCGCTCTGCCTCCCCTCAGCCGCTCTGCCTCCCCTCACCCGCTCTGCCTCCCCTCAGCCGCTCTGCCTCCCCTCACCCCGCGCCCACCGACTGCCTTCCCTCCGGGGAACGGCCCCGCGGCGCCCCGAGCGCGGCCGGTGCGGCACAGCGGTGTAAGGGAGCGGTTCGCTGCCCTTCCGCGCCATTTTAAGCCGCGGCTCAAACACCGAGAGGAGCTTTGTCCCAGGTTTCCCGGAGGACGATTTCCCAGCAGTTCCGCCCTCCTTCACTGAGATAAATAAAAATAAAGATCTGTGAGGCTTTTTTTTCGGGAGAGACTTGATCTTGGTCTCCACCAAGCAGAAAAGGCTGTTGAGGGGGCTACGGGCACCTGAGGGCTTGGTAGGGCTTCACCACCTCATTCTGCTCCTTGGACTGAATGCTCGTGGCGTGTAGGGAAAGCCAGGGATTGTGCAGTAGCCTGCTTTGAGCCTTCCCGTGCTTAAAATGTGAGCCTAAATCCTGATGAGTACTAAAAAGGCTCTGAAGCATCCTGAATTCTGCCAGCAGCTTCTTGAGGAGATGCATTACTCCCTTGAGCTTGGCTACGGGCAGGTGTAAAACATGAGGGGAGAGCAGCCATGGAGGCGGTGGACAGAACCCCACAGCCTTGTGACATTCTTGGCTGGCAGGTCGCAAGGAAATAGCTCCGTGCCACAGAAGAGCCCATAGACGTGCAGATGCTCCTGTAGCTCAGCTCTCCCCCTTCGGAAGGGTAGCATGTCAGTGTATGTGCACTCTGCTGCTCCTTGTCAGAGCCAAACCTGGCTAGCTGGGCTTCCCCTTTTCTATTTGTGTGAGCAGAAATCCGTGGATGATGGCAGTTGTGAAATGCCTGGCCACATGTTCTGCCACACTGGAGCTCCGGCCCGAGGAGTGTTGAGCAATGTTTGTGTGTAGGCAGCGGAGCAGCCTTGCTGGGTGCCACTCAGGGCTCGGAATGAAATACACTGCCTGCAGGAGTCTGAAAGGAGAGTTTGCTTAAAGCCCCCGAGAGCTTAATCCACTTCTTTCCCGAATCCTTCAGTGAGTGCAGATGAGGGGAATGACAGACTCCCTCAGGGGTGTATTTCCTGGCAAGAGCTATAATACGGTAGCACTAAAACGTTCATAGTCATCAACTGTATTTCAGTACATGACTGGCTTTAATTTAGTCACTTAGGAAGGATTTCAAACCAAACTCCAGGAATGACAGTGTCTCTGGCAAAGGTTGGACAAAAATACTTTTACCTTTATTTAGAACTGGTAAAATTTTTCCATACATAGGTGCTTTTCCTGCCTTCGTTTCTTCCTTTTGTCTGCTGCATCTATTTAGAGCCCTTGGAAAGAAGAATTTTGTATCCTGTGTTTTCAGCCCCAAGCACAGCAGATTTGAGGAGAACCCTTCCATTTTTCAAGGAAAAAAAGTGCAAAACAACCAGTTAAGAAAGTTTATTCACCTCATGGCAAGCCTCGGGCAGAAAGGAAGTCACAAGGGTGGTTAGCTGAAAAGCAGAAAGCACTAAAGCACTTCACCAAGAACACACTTCTGTCGTGTGTCACTGGTAAGATGGTTTCAGGTGAACATCTGTCCAGGAAGGCAAGTGCCAGTACTCCAGAGCAGCTGGAGAGGTGCAGAGGCCACCAGATGTGGGCTCCAAGCCACCTTGCAGCCAGTACAGCTGGGAATGCTGTGCCAGGCCTGCAGCAGGGAGCACAGGGACCAGCAGAGAGCACGGTGGATTTATTTTATACCAAGGTTTGTTTTGAAGCTGGTAGGAGGAGGTTTAAACTAGATTTGACAGTACAGCAGGAGGGCCCCAAGCAATCTAGGTGAGTTCAAGAGCTCACTGACAAGTCCCTGGCGTGTTTGATTGAGGAACTAATAAGCAAGGGTGCTCTGCTGGACCTCAGAATTGAGGAAGAACTGGTTGGAAATGTGAAGGTGGGTCAGCGTTCGGTGCAGTGCCTGTGAGGTGGGGGAGTTCAGGATCCTGAGAGGGAACAGTGGCACAAAAGGCAAGACCACAACTCTGATTCTGAAAAGCAGACTTTGGCCTCTCTAGGGCTCTGCTTGTGAGATGGTCCTGGAGATCTCAGCAGCCAGAAAAGCTGCCTGGCTTTCAAAGACCGCCTGCAAGGGCTGCAAAGGTCCACCCCAAGCACACGCAACAAGAGAGAGGCAGACTCTTCAGCAGTGCTCACTGACAGGATAAGAGGCACAAACTGAAACACCAGATTCCACCTGAACACAAAAACCCTTTTTCTTTTTTTTTTTTTTTACTGTGAGAGTGCTCAAAAACAAGCCAGTTGTGCAGAAAGGTGGTGGAATCTCACCTCCATGGAGATACTCAAAACCCAACTGGACACCATCCTTGGCAACCTGTGCTAGCTCACTAGCAAATTTAATTGATTCTGTGAAATGTTTCCTGTTTTCTCAAATGCAAAAAGAGACACAGCTGCAGAAAGCTCGATGTGTGGGATAGGAAGGCAAGGTTACAAACTCCTGTATGGGGCTGGGACTGCACTGGAAAGAGCTGGTCATCTCCTCCCTTACAAGATCCTTCCAGATTCATTAAATACATTGTTTACAGTGTCTGTTCTACCACTGATGAACAATTTTGCTCTGTTTGTTTCTCAAAGAGACACTTAAAATCTTGCTCATATTTTTTTAATCATTCCAATTGCCAGCCTCTGAGAGTGCCCCTGGTATTATCCAGCAGTGACTGAATGATTCCTGTTTGCTGTGAAGGTGACCTGCAAAGCAAATCAGTTTTTCCCATCCTGCTTCTTTATAATGTATAAAGAGAGCATAATTATTATTAATTTATTTTGGTTTCCTGGCACCTTTTTTCCTGCTTCGTTTTTGACCTCAGTACCATAAGTTTATCAAGTCACAGCTGTGGTTGATGAAAGCACCAGCCCTCTGACCTTGCTGGGGTTGTAGTCAGTGCTGCACAAACAGGAGCGCAGGGACTTTGATGCGGGTCTGTCTTCATCCTCAAGAGCTTCCAGCAAATACCCTGTAACAATGGGTAGGCCTGGAAAAGGGGCCAGGATGCCAGGACAGCAATATGCACTGTAAAGAGAAGAGAGAGATACATTATCAATACCTAGGGTTACCAGCCTTAAAAAAATGTTGATGAGCTCTGACTGCGTGAATGGGTCACACTGAGAGCACCAAAGCTTTGCTTGTGCAGTTCACAGGAGTAACAGGGAGCAGGTCCAATGAACTGTGACTGCAGCCAAAGCATCTCTGAGGGAGATGGGTGTCTCTGGGGCACTCAGTGTCTTACCACACAAACCAAATTTAGCCTGCAGTGAATGTCTACAGCAAGGGTTCCACTGATGAAGTTAAAATCATTTCCAAGCTCATTTGCTTGCTGCAGAGCATTTTTCTTCTGTGTGAAAGATGCAAGTGTTTCTAGGCTGAGATCCACAGGGAGGTTTCAGTCCAAAGCAAAATCAGGGTTGAGTTGCTAAGAGTTCTCAGCAGTTGAAGCCTGGCAGAAGTCCCGTGCATCTCAACAGGGCTGGGATTTCACTCTCTGGCTGCAATGGAGTTACGCCAGCAGAGACATTGGTCCAAACTCCCTATTTCTGTCAGTTGCTCAGTATTCAGTGCTACTGGAGTCCCAAAGTAGATCTTCCCACAAGAAATCTGCCAGCAAGAGCAAAAGCTAATGTGTAATATTTTATTGTATACAGAGATTAAAAATGTACAGATGCCTGCAAATGCCACCTTTAACCAAGCCTTACCAGCCCATTACCATATGTCTGACAAGCCCCTAAATTAAGCTACAGGTTCAGGTTTTTAACACTGATGACACTTCAGCTCCCTAATGGCACATCAGTGTGTGTTCAACAAGCTGGCAGCCAGTCTGGCAGTCTGGAGACTCCAGCAAACACTAGTTTGGTGTCTTCAGCATCCCGAGCACACCAGATTCTGCCATCAGGGTCAGCATTTCCCCAGGGAAATATGGATGATGCCTGGGAATGCCACACAGGTTTGAGAGGAACTTCATCCAGAAGTTAGTGGGGCAGATGCACCGGGGAATCCCCAGTCTGCTGGGGTCCTGTTCCCAACGCGGGAACACATCCAGGCTGCCTGCTGCCCTCCTGCCTCGAGGCAATGTACCTGCAAGATGCCTGCAGCAGGAAGCACTGTCAGGTGTCTGATGCCAGGATTCCAGGCAGCTCCATCTACCTCCCTAGCTGTTAGCTAAGAAAGCTGAATGAATACCAGGGCACTGAAAATACCACAGGGAAAGAAAAAAAAGAAAGAAAAAAAAAAAAGGCCAAGCAAGCAAAAGCAAACAATCAGATTTTGCAGCATTCTTATTCTTTCCAGAGGAGCCACATGCTTGTGCTGCTGCACTAATGTAGCCTTTTCTTCCTAGGTTCCACACATTTTAGCAGATGTGTTCATCTGAGAACCCCGCACTGAAAGGTGTTTTTGGAAGTTATTCATTCCCCTCTTTTGATGAATACCACACTCATCATTCAGATGACTTACATGAAATCACTGATGTGGGGCAGTTCTAGGGCAGCTTTCTTGCTCAGCTGTGAATCAGGTTGAACCAGAGGAATTTGGGTCTAACTTTGCCTCCTACAGATGGAGAGCATGGGAGCTAGTGCCTCTTCATCTTTTCCACTAGAGCTCCAAAGGAGGAGTCTCAAGGCCCACCACCACTCACAACTGCTGTTTCTTGGGTCTCTGGTGAGTGCTGTAGCAAAACCCAGACCTCTCAGCCTTGCACCTGCATCAAAGTGATCTTTAGTTAAAAGGTTAACGAGGGCAGGTGAGGGGATCAGCACTTTCCCACTGTAGCTGTGCCAGAATAACCCACACTGTTCACAGGGACTCCAGTCACAGTCACCTAAACCAGTTCAGTAACTCCTGCTTACACAGGGAAAATAGACACCAGCTTTATGCCACCAAACACGTGGAGTGAGTCCTTAAACTGCCTCTGCCATGGCTGATAGAAGAGATAAACCCTTCAAGTTGGAGGATGAGGGCAGTTCCAGTGGCACACCGGGGTCTGGCAGACCCCTGCCTTCCCGAGTGAGCCGAGTCCCTCGTTCCACACACACGAGGCTCATCCAGGACAGTCTGCACGGGGGAGTTGTCTGAAGTGGCTCAGAAGCCCTTCGAATACGAGCAAGGCGAGCCCTTGCCTATCAGTTTTAGCCAGGGGAGGCAACGTTTCAGAAGGTTTTTCAAATGCTTTCTCCTTTTGCCAGCCCTGTCTCTGCTAGGAGTGATTCCTGCAGTCCACGAGTTTGTCCCACGGCACCCCTGTGGCAGCAGCACATTCCATTGGAGATGAGAAGGATCTTGTAACTCCTTCCACTGCAGGAAGGGCTTTGCTTCTCACCTCTTCTCCAGTGCCTGGGGGAGCTATGCAGACACACCACATCACCCTGTCTGCCGCCTGGCTCCGCAGAGCCTAATGGGCTGGAAGTTCAGCCTTGTTCTTGCATCATCTAATGCTGACCTTCAAAAGAAAAATAGGGGATTTATGTCCAGGAAGGAGGCTTTGAAAATTTCATTTGGTTTGGATTTACGTCTTGAGATAGGGATTTGTGTTTCTTTTCTATATTCTTGTTTTTGGGGTTTTTTTTGGTTTTTTTGGTTTTTTTGGTTTTTTTGCTGTAGCAGTTTTTGGCTTCTTTCTGAAAATTTGGTGCGGGTCTTAACAATATGGACTTCCACCTTTCGCATATCTAAATAAGCAATAAGGGTGTGTTAAAGATGGAAAAAACCCCCAGCTTTCTCACAGATGTGTTCCCTAGGCGGAGGAACCGCTTTGTTCACGCTGCCACAGAGCTGGATGAGGGTGCCGTGACCCCACCCCGCCCGAGGCTGTCACCTGCCCTGCCCCTGGGGCTGCCAGCAGCGCTCCTGTGTGAGGAGCGTTCCTGCGCGGCAGACAGCGCGCCAGCCCCTCGCTGGCACGGCACAGGCAGCTCCAGCACCTGCTGGGGGAAGGGGGGCGGCGCTGGGATGAGCAACTGTGGGAAGGGAATATCAGCCCTCCCCTCGGTGCTGTGCAAACAAGGCAGCCGTGCTGCGGGGATGGAGCTCACGGCTGACAGGCACCGGGCACCGAGCGAGCTCCTATCTGCAGAAGAGCGTGTAGACACAGCCTCGCTTGTTTAGCTCTGTGTTAACAGCGAAAAACAAATCCTAAGTGGACTAAACAAATCTCATCGTGGCAAAGTGCTTCATCAATTACTAATTCAGCCGCTGGCAGACTAATAGGGAATAAAGCTGTTTACCTCAGAGTATGACACATTTTTCTCTCTTGCCTTCTCCCTGTGGCACCTGTAGATAGATTCTGCTGTGCAAAGCCTTGTGTCAGTGACTAATGAGTAACAACTGCTGCAGATTTCTATATGCTGCATATCATCATTGCTATTTAAGACGTTAGGAAAAGACCTAAGAATCATCCACCTGGGCCAAAAAGGGTCAGTAGGTAAAAAAAATGTTCTTTCAGATCATGAAACTTGATGATGCAGCACATTTCAAGTGTCACTGGCAACAAGAAGAGGTTTTGTACCACAGCTTTTGTATTTTTCACTTCCATTTTCTGACCATATATAACAACAACATTCCTGTCCAGGTGGGATAACAAAGGAAATTGTTCCCTCTGAAAGCCTTGAATATATATGATATAAAATGGGTACTCCAAGTGGTCCTTTGGAATGAGCACCTCTGGGAAGGTGCTGTTTGAAACCAACTTGTAGATTGGGATCTTTTAAAAGAGGAATTAAAAAGCCAGGAGCTCCTCCAAGAAAACAGTGCCAGTGGAGTAGGCACCAAGTACTCAAAGGGGATTTTACCCACACAAAACAATCTGTGTCCATTGTCTCAGTGAATGCAGCTTCACTTTAGGAAAGAGGAGCATGATTCCTCACTGGCACTGCTGGGGAAATGGTTATCCAAGCCATCAGATGTCTTCACTGCTTTCATTTAAAGGGGTTTGCCAGCTGGGTGCATTTCCACTATTGTAAAACTAGTACTACGGGAAATAACTGTTGTTTCTGTTCTGCTGGATCTTGACCAATAAAAGGCTTTAGTAATAGTAAAATATAAGGTAATGTCTTCATGTAGCAAGTCACTCCATTCCCTTCCTGTTGCTATTGGATATGTGCAAAGGAGAGCTTAAGATTCGGATCTTGTATGGACTAATATTTTGTGTGTTTTTAGCCATGAAGACACTGGTGCTGCCAAGAATGCTTCTTGTCGAGGTTATATTTAGAGCTTTTCTAAGAGTCTCATCTTTGCTGCAGAGTGGTATTAGAGAATACATAATAGAATATATTTGCTGCAAAAGAATAATTAATTATTGCAATTTAGTTTAACAAGAAAACACAAATAAATTCTTATATAGCCAGAGGACCAAAAACTCCAGTTAATTCAGCTTGCCGTTGTATTATCTTTTGGTGCCATGGTTTCATTGTGTTCTCCAGGCAAGCCAGACAATACTGAAATCTCAGCACACAAGAAATTTTTTTTGTGTTACAGATACTTCATTACTGATAAAATGAGTAGTGTCTTATACCCATTTAGCATCTTCCATAGATGCTTCCACAGGAGGCACATCATCTGTGTGTTGTCATTTAGTCATCCATCTCTTATGACAGAGCTTCAGCTGCTGTGGTGCAGAATTGAGAGACATCAACACCTCGATAACACAGTTCAGTAGCCCCCTAGGTTATATCCTGATTCTTGTCAGATGCCACGTAAAAGAAGATACATAGTGACACACATCATGAATATTTTTGTACAGGTTTTCCATATTCAGGCTCATTTTTGTCTTGTGTTATATCAAGAGTTGTAAAAAAGTTCTTACAAACCAGGCTTTAACCAGATGTTAATTTCAGAAGCTTGATGGCACCGTTCTAGTTTTGAAATCCAGCCCTATACTGGAACTATAACGAAACTTTTCAATGTAAATGTTACATTAGGAAACCTCCCCATGGCATTTGTCAGCCTCGGTAGCAAGGTGAAATCATGGCCAGAGATGTGCATCTGACCATCCCTGTACATCTGCAATGCACAGGGACCGTGGGGCAATACCAAGATCTCATTGCTGATTTGAGTTTGTTTGTTTGGTCTGTCAGAGACCTTCTCAGCTTCATCCCTGCTATGGATGCTGAGCCCCAGAAAACCCAGCTGAACTCCCAGCAGTGGGAGCCACCCCTGCAGTTCCCCTCAGCCTTCTCTGAAGCCTGAAGGGCAAGGGAGCTCCCTCCTGGTGGCCTCCCTGCTCGCCTGTGGAACCGTGGCGTCATTTCCCTTCCTGCTGTTTAACTTTCCAAAATGCGTCTGTGCCAACACAACTGGGTTTCTTTTCCAGCCAGATAAGAAGAAGTGGCTTTTCCTACTGCAATGTGTTTGCTTCCCTTGAGTTAGGAACTGTGATCTTTACATACATTTATTTATCCCAGTCAATGTTGCTGTATTTCTGAACAGGAGTATCAGTAAATCCTGAAGAAGGTTAAAAAACCCAAGCAACCACAATTGTATTAGCCACGCCAGGTTGTGTCTCCCAGGTTTTTATCCTTCACCTCTGCAGTCACTGAGTCAGGTGGTCACTACCCCAGAAAACACGCATCTCAGCTTTGCAGCTTTCCTTAATTAGCAGGTAGCAGAGCAACACATAATTAGCAATGAGTGTTGTCTGTTTTCAGCCAAGTGATGCACCCGTGGAGGGTGCAGGGAGCTCACGTGGAGCATATGTCACACAAGCCACTCCATGCTGGCATTAGGACCATGCAGGCTCTTCCTGGGAGAGCTCACCAGGTCACCCAACACCTCCGCAGAGAGGTGTGAGACACTCAGAGCATCGTTTTGATAGCCACCCTCTGATTTCATGGGCTGGAGCTGGCATGGAGGTACCTGGGCTGCACATTTCACCCACAGGTGAAGGGCCATATCAGAAGACTCAGGCTTTGTATCAACCATCACTCCCCTCAGCCCAGCAGCAACACTCACAGCATTGGCAGGAACCCCATTGCTAAAGGTGCACCCTGCAACTGAAATCAGCAGTGGTGGCTGATGCAAAACACTTTCTTTCATGTCAAGACCCAAGAGTGGGAAATATTAATTTTTACCACAGCTTAAGCAAAGATATGTCAAAACGAAACAGTTTCAAGTCCATGGTAATTTAATCATATTCCTTCAGCTTGTCAAATGGAATAAAAAAAAAAAAAACAAAACAGTTGATTTTGGTTCTTCTTGGAATTAACAGGTACTTACCCAAGCTGCCAGAGTACTTCATAGAAACTACAGCTAAATTATTTCATGCTCCTATTCTCCTGCATGGACCATGTTCTCCCATTTAATTTTCCATCCCATTGTCCTCCCTCACCAGCGACAGGGCCTCATGTGGTTTCCTTGGCTGCGACACAGCACAGGAGTCGCTGCCCTGCTGGAAGTCTGGGCCACAGAGGAGAGTTGAGAACACAGGGTATCCAAGCCAGCAGTTCCCACGGACACTGTGCTGCTCAGGCAGGGGACTTCTCTTCCTGGCTGATCTGGCAAAAACAGCCTCAGCATTGCAGAGCCATGATTTTTTTCAGCAGGGAAAACACCTCACCTGGGGGAAAATAAGTGTCTAAGTACCACAGTTTTCCGTGGGACAGAATTTTCTGTTACCAGCTCTCCTGCCAAAAGCCCACTCAGCCCTGTCCAGAGGAGGTCAGCAGGGAGTGAAGGCTGTCCTGCATGGGCCCTGCCAGCAGGGAAAGGGACAGCCATCACCAATGACCAGGAAAGCGAGGTAAAAACAAAACCCCCAAACACAATCTGACACTGGATGCCAGAACACCATCAGTGGAGTTTTCCTGGGCTTCCTTATCAGGCCTGCCAGCTTTGCACAAACGCTGCCAGCCTGTGCACTGCGTGGCAGTGTCCCCAGGACTGCCTGTCCCCCACCACACAGCTGGGCTGGCCCAGCACACACCTGAAGCCAGCAACCAAAGGGTTCATTCTGCGCACGGGGGTATCACTTGTTTGAAGAATCACTCACTAGACACCAGGTAGTTTCCACAGCTGGTAATTAAACTGATTTGGACATCCAAAGGGCAGTTCTCTTGCCAAAGTGCAGCAGCTCCTGGCAGGCAGCCCTCCCAGCTCTCCTGCATCCTGCTGTTGCCATGGCAGCATGCAGGATGTGCACCTCAGTGCTTATTAGACTCCAAGAAACATTTCCCATGTGAGCTGGGCTGCACAATCACAGGCACAGAACTGTTAAGCCCTCATGGTATGAAAATTAGCAATGGCCACAATTACCCAAAACTTGAAAAGCTGGAAGAGCACTCATCTTTGTGCACTGGCTGTCCCCATTTATGGCTTTATCTCTTGACTTGCAAAACACTCCAATAAGCAGTGTCTGCTACAGGTAAACAGACATCCTTTTGGTTTGACAAAGGAGCCCTCCTCCCTTTCCTTTCCTTTCCTTTCCTTTCCTTTCCTTTCCTTTCCTTTCCTTTCCTTTCCTTTCCTTTCCTTTCCTTTCCTTTCCTTTCCTTTCCTTTCCTTTCCTTTCCTTTCCTTTCCTTNTAATGTCTTTCATATTTACCCCACATGCAGTGTTTATTCTGCAGTTAGAAAGGAAATTCATCTGCTGTGGCTGTTCTAGCAAACCCTTGGGATTGCCAGCAGCAAATGTAAACCCCGGCGTGACCTCCTGGGTCTGTAAAGCCTGTTGCCCTCAATCGTACTCTGCTGTTTTAGTTTCTTAGAATTCCAAAGATGCCAAAAGTAATCTTAGTTTACATTAAGTACAGGTCAAAGACACTCCACTGAAGCCAAGAGAACTATTTGCACGAGTAGGGCCTACTTGCAGAGAAAGGACTCCTGGGAGAAATAGGGATTAAAAGACTAAAGCCATCGGCCTGTAAGTCTCTCTTTTGCTGTGTCAGGTCTTGATTATGTAAACTGGCCACTGAAGCTGAAAGACTCCCAGGATGACGTTGCCTGGAGATCACAGCCCCACCTACATTCCCTCAGGGTTACGCTTGGGGCTTTTAAAGTTTTTGTCATTTTGGAGGACACCCAAGCTTAATTACAGAAGGGACTGGGTGCTGCCAAAAGCACAAAAGCTGCTCAGAATGTCTTCATAGTGTAATACTGCAGAAGTGGCTCGCTGGAGCTGAGCAGTTGGTCCAGGCTCTGGCTCCCTGCAGAGGGGACTAATGAGGAGTGAGGCAGTGACAGGCAGTGACACAGCACGCACGGCAGCGAGCCTGTCAGGGCTGTCCCAACACCCCGCACCAGGACGGAGTGTGCACTGGCTGGCTGCCACCAGGGTCCTCCAGAGCCCACGGGGGCCAAGGTCACTGAGAGGTGCAGGGTGACACAGTCAGGGTGTGAGTCCGCAGCAGAGGGGAGCACTGCCTGTCACACAGCCACTGCTTTGGGCCAAGGACTCCCATACAGTCTGGGATGCCTCCTGCTAGTTAGCTGGGGCACAGGGAATTTTGCCCAGACCACGGCCTGGGAGTGTGAGATAGAGTGGCTCTGATCTCTTTCTTTCTTTCCTAATTTCAGCTACAAGCAAGTCTGGCTTTCACAATGCACCAGTCACCAGTGAACTCAGTGGTCTTCTGTAGAGGGTGGACCTCAGAGCCCTGATGTCTGTGCTGGCTGGGGGCTGCCTCGGGGTAGGACTGTCCTGCACACATTGCCTCGGCCCTGGTTTCTCTCCGGCCATGCCCAGTGCTCCCAGGGACGACCTGCAGCCTGGTCAAAACTGCTCTGCTGGCAGGGAGAGGCACTGGGGGAAAAGTCCACACAGGAGCAAAGCTGAGTGCCTTTTCCTAGGAGCTTCCAGCAACAGCAGCGTTTCAAACCCCCACGTATGTGCAAGCCTAAATTTCAATGCCTGCAGGTTGCTATGGACAACCAAGGATTTCTAAACTGTTGCAGAGCAGAGCCCCAGCGAACACTTGGCATTTCTGTTACCAAGAGCTCCATGTTGGAAAGTGAGGAATACTGTCAGCACTTTCAGCTGAAGATGCAGAATGTCTGATCCCTCTGAGGTGAAACCGATCCCTCAGGTAACCCCCACCCACTTAAATGCTCTGACACCCGATATCACCTCCTCAAACATACAGCCCCTTCAGATAACCCACACAAGGGCAGGGGCAAGCTACATGGAAGCAAGTCACTGGGATAAGAGCAGGTTCTCGAGAATGACAGGGGAATGAATGGGGGGAAAGGTCCGTGGAGTCAAGTTTCGCCATGCGTGGAATGCAGGAGCTGCAGGTCTGTGTAGAGAGCAGCCTCCTGTGCTCCCGGGCCAGCCCTTCCCGCGGCAAGAGGAGCGTCCTCCCCGCCTGAACAGATACCCCCATTTTAAGAGGGGAAAAATGAGTCTGCATTCACAGAAACTCATCCCCCACAACCTCTTGCTGTAAGCACAGAAATGCACTCTTATTTGGTCTAAAATGAAAACTGTGATACAGAAGTATGCGGAATAGTTAGTAAAAGTACAATCTCTGAACCATTATTTGGCTTGGCACAGGGAAAATGTCAAGGAAAAAGATCTAGGAGCAGGTTTTGCTGTCCTACTCCATCTATACTCAATGCATGCCGTCCTCTCTTTCAGCACATCTGCAAAGTGCCACCTAATTTATCTTCCCACCGACACAGGCACAGAGAGCACACCTCCGTGATTAATGGACTTTTACACTCATGGAGTTGGTTACATTGTAGCAGACAATGAGAAATTTGATTACCCCTAATACGGTATTGACAGAAATGTCAATGCTCTAAGACACACAGTATCATTTTGAATCAAGGATCCCTTTCATCATTGCTATTTTTGTTTGCTTCTTCCATTTTAATAAACTGTTGCTCTGTGTATTTCCCAAATACTCCAGACTGAAACTACCTGGGGACAATTTAGTTTTTATGTAACACTTCATTAAGTAGGAGGCACCTTTAACAAAAAGGTGTTTGTGCTCACATAGCCCCGTTATCATTTAAATACACAAAACTCCAGCTGAAAACTGTGGTCAGCTGATGCCTTTACCTTCGTGATAACTAATCTGTTGTTTTATCAAAGTCAAATATAGCAGGAAGTGGAAATAATGGCTTTTTTCTTTTTTGTCTCTGGAGAACTGTACTGATCAAATCAGCCAAATCTCGACCAGTCAAAAATTAAATTAAGCTTGGCAATCACGTCATGTAGCCAAACAGCCGAGGCAGTGAGATCCACAGGTGGGATCTCTCCTTGCAAAGGGCCCACAGTGCATGAGCAGAGGCTGCAGCTGGCCAAGGCTTGTGTTTCCCTGGCCACCTTCCCTCCCAGCCGGGCAGAGGCACAACAGGGCTGCCCTGCTGGGCTCTCTGTGGGAGCAGCGACCCAGCGAGAGGCTGAAGAGCTTTGGACTCAAATATCTTTACTCATTCTGGATTTCCTTGGCCAGGCTGCTGGTTTTGAACTCTAGGACCTGACCTGGACTTTACCTCCTTCCTCCTGCTTCTGGCTTGGCTGATGGAAATGGGTCCATGAAGAAACCCGGTTACCCTCACCAAGCAGTCGTTAAATTTCCATATCCTCAAGAAGGAATTAGCTTAGCTTCTGACACAAAATTTTGATAAGGACTGGAGAAATAGGCAGGGTGGGAGAAGAAGCAGAGTTTCTGGGGACGGGGGCTCTTAGTGGCACCCGTGCAACCATTAAAGTTCTTAAACTCAGCATGGAGGCTGCACAAGACGTTATACCAAGCCTTGAAGCTGATCTCATTTCCATCCAGAACCTAGAGCAGGGCAGAGGAGGAGGAGCAGGAGGCAGGGGAGAGACAAGCCTTATGAGCAAGTGGCAAAGTTCACTCATCACTTTAAAGTCTAAAGCTGTGCTTCAAGAAATGAAAGCAGAGCCCAGGCAAAATAAACACACCAGAGCTTACCTGGGAAAAACCCCACTGGAAACCAACAAAACCAAAACACTTTAAAAGCTAAAGAAATGTAAGAATAAACTCTCCATACTTTTTACTAATATATTAAAAGTTTAAAGTCTGTAAAACCGTTTTGTAACCATGTGAAAGGAGCAAAGTATGAGATAAAAATGCACTGTGAGGTTGCTAAATAATCTCCTTCTCTCTGTAGGGCTGCAGGGTGCAATAGGATGGCACCTGCATCCAACTTACTTGGAGCAATGGACCGAGGTACTGTCCAGGGGGGGTGTGAAAGGAGGACACACAAGCTCAAACTGATAAATAAAACAGAAAAAAACCTCCCACGGGACACTGAAATGATGTTTCTGCTGCTCATGCTGCCAGTATCAACTCCATTAAAACAACCATCTTCTTTTCTTCTTCAGACATTATGACCTCTGACTTGTTTCATCTGGTAAATGTTATACCTTCTGGCCAGTAATTATTTAGGTAGCCATTTCTTTCTTCCTCAAGACCTAGAAATTCTCACAACCCAGTGTTATCATAGATTTACTATTTACTGGTAACAGCATATTTAAAATCCAAAAAGAAGGAACTGAGTCACAAAGAAGAGCTATTTGATACTACCTTCAGGCCTGGGAGACAGTGAATTCTATAAATGAGGAACACAGTCTAATAGAACATAGAGAAAAAGGCTGATTCTGAGTCTGCCCGGGTGTTCTCCAGCCATGGAAAGTCACAGGACAGCTCTGCTCTTCACCACCTCCTAAGGATTCCCAGATCATATTCCAGCTCCCAGAACATTAAAAGGGAGGCAATAAAGATCACTGCACACCTGGCTGGTCATTAGTTCAATCTATCAAACAACCAGAGACAAGAAGTACAATTCCACCAGTGAATATAAAAACTGTATGGAAATGCCATCCTTTTCACACCGCAGGCTATGAAACAGGCAACAGCTGTGACAAGGAAAAACATTCCCATCCTCATCGCTGGAGATTTAAAAAACCGAGTTAGACAAGAAGCTGCCTGGTGAAGGCAAAGCCAGTCCTGCCCTGGGGCAGAGGGGTAGCCTGAATGACACAGAAAATGTTATCCAGCCCTGTTTGCTGCAGCCATGCATGTGCAACACTGCAGCACTGAGTGCCCAGCAGTCTGTGTCTGCGGGCAGATGGGATCATGGTTACTACAGCAACCACGGCGGCTTTCTTTTCTAAGGCAGAGACAGAGGAGGTTTTTTCCCCTCAAACTGTAAGTATGCTCAACTCACATGCTTAAAAGCCTGCTGCTGCCAGGCTCTGCAGACTAGCCCTGAACCAGACAGTGAGAGCAAAGTTTGGTCCATGTCTGGGCACTGTGGCATCCTCAGTACAGAGCTACAGAGCACTGCTCTCCCAAGAACTTTGGGGGATTTTAAAATTTTTTTTTTAATGCCCCCACAAATCTCCTCCCTCCAGATTTTAAACCTCCGGGTTTTAAAAAAGGCAAATTGAAAACTAAGTGAAATAGATACAGAGAACCAGGGTAACCAAGAGCATTAGGGGTTCTCCTTGGCAGGCTGGGAACAAGCTTGGTGTGAGACTGGGACGTGCTGTGCACCCTGTAAGTCAGAGACGTGGACTGCCCTCTGCAGGGTCCATCAGCCTGTGCGTGGCTGGCGTGTTCCTGAGTCACTGGGACTGCTCTACAATTCAAGTTGCACGAGTAACTAACCCTGCCACTTACCCCTACCCTTTAAATCTAAGTGTGAGAGCTTGATCTGATACATTTATCCTTATTTGCTTTAAACATTTCTCCATTGCTTTACATTTACTTTCTGTAACAGAGAAAGAAATGTTATTCTTCCATTGGTAACCTGCTAGCCCCTCTGTTGGTACTCATATTGCTGACAGGGATAGTCTCTAATGCTCCTAATCCTCCAGTCCTTATTTGGGGAGCCATTACTTGGGAAAAATTCATTTTGAATCATCAGACTTGGCCTGAAATTGAACAAATGGAGAATTTGTTCACCCCAGATGAGCATTAAATGCTCACCAGTAAGAGCAAAGGCTTTCTAAACTGGCCCGTACTATGCAAGTGGGACTTCACACCTCCCATCCCAGTGCTGATCAGCTGCAGAGATCATCCCAAGGATATTTCTATTGCCAAGTAAGTCTGAAATTTTTATGAATTTATTGATGCCTGGTTTTATGCCTTGTACCCCATTTTCATTGCCATATGTAGAACTTGGAGATTTCCCCCCCCCTCTGTGAAAGTCTTCCACTGGGATGTGCTTCTTTGTGCTGGGCACATCCAACAGCATCACAGTCCCCTTTTCCCCAGCACATAGTTTTCCATCCTATTATATTTATGTCTTTGCTTGACTTTCTCTGCCAGCACATTTATTGTGAGCATAACAGCCCTTGGGGGCAGATAGTTCTTATATTTTCTTCATGCCTAAAATAATTGTACCTACTTATTAAAAACCTCACTGACAGTATGATACAATAACCTTTGTGATTTATTTGTCTTTCAGTGAGCTTTAGAGAGAGCTACTGCCTCTTTTCCAACTTTGTGCTGTATAGTCCATCATCAAATGCAGTGCTGCGCTCTGATGTTTGCAACATCCTACAACAAGAAATTGGTCTTTGAATTACATTTATTCTACCCTTATCTAGTTGATTTACCGGTTCCTCAAATATTTGCTTCCTTATACTATCTTAATTGAAGATTCCTCCTGCCTGTATTTCCCTTCACTGCTATTCTACAGAGAGCAACACTCTCCAAACAGCACGTTTGTGCTGCCTTCCCTGTCTTGTGTGTACACCACCATTCCTGCTTTTTTCCATCACTTTAGCCTTTAAAAAGCTCCAAGCAAAAGATTTCAAGGGTACCAAAACCAGCTGGATTCTGTGATGCGTTTTTCCTTTTCCCCAAGGAAGGCCTGCCTTCTGAAGGCACAAGCAAAACATTCATGGGCAGTAAGGAACCTCTTTGAGATCCTTTGTCCTTGTCTTTTTCTTGCCCAGTATTTTTCTGATAACTTGGCATGCAAGGCAGAAGGTGCTGCTGATTGCAGACCTCTCAGCTCTCACAGAGCCCAGCCTGGAAAGCAGGAAGAGCCCCAGCAGACTGGGACAGCAGAGACGAGGTTTCTCCAGACAAAACAATGAAGCTTTGCTAGCTCAGCCCTGCTATCAGTTGGATCTGTACCTGCGAATGAAAGGCAGATGAAAAGATGGACAAATTTCATCTGCTGGATGGTGTTTGTTTTTTCAGTCAGGTAACTGGAGTATGGGATCTGGCATCACAGAGCAGACTAACAACACAAGAGTGCAAGTAAGCAGCAGCAAAAAGCAAAACAGAAAAGGAACAGGTTCTTCCAGAAAGATACCGAACGGAAAAGGCAATTCTTAAATATGTTAGAGGCAGGCACAAATATGGGGCTGGTACAACTCACGGGCAATGACTAACAACTTCACTTCATGATCTCTCCTGCACCATACCAAGCTCTCACATAAAGTAGTATTTATTGGCAAGGATTCACACAAATTAATTCTAAACATTCCTTTGATTGGTTTAACCCTTTTTTGTATCTTTCACTGTCTCCTGTTTATCCTCAAAAGAAAGAAGGGACATGGAACACCTGATTAGCTCCTCACAATATCAGTGTGTGCCATGGCACATGATAGCACTCCTTATTCTTTTCTAGTACCTGTTAAAGTTTCCCAGGGCTACTAACACATTTGCAGCCAAATTTTGAAGCCTCCTTTAAAAAAAAAAAAAATCATCCAGAACTATGTCTTGTTGGATTTTTTTTTAATTATATCCAAAGAAGGCAACTAACAATGACCACAAATAGGAAAGCTTTGCCTGAAGTTGCTAATAATATTCTATCATCCTATCTTTAAATTCTTTTTTGTGGATTAGAGATGCTAATAATTATGAATCCCCCCCAGCTTCATTTTATCTAGTACAGTAACATAATCAAAATCATCCTGCTCTAAACTCTCTATAGCAAATCCTCTTTTTAAAGCCCTTGTTCAACGTTCTCCTTCATTTTAATTTCCTTTGCTGCTGCTTATTATGCTAAAGCCTGGCATCTGAAAACTGCACTGTAGCATTAACTGTATTTTCAGCACAGACCATACCTATTCTTTCTGGTTATTAATGCTGTAAGTATATTTTTAAACACCAGGCTGCCTGCAGTGAAATGCCTTGCATTCCCATTGTGTTACTGTAAATACCCTTATTATGAAGAAATGATTGACTTTGTTTAACTCACTGTTCAAATAGTCTGCAGAGATGTCTGCGGTGCCAGTGTCATTCTCTTGCTTTAATTATAATTTTAATCATCCCTGATCTTCCATTTGTTTGTGCAGTAAGATAATTTTTTTTCTACCACAAAGCACTGAAACAATGTCTTGGTATTATTATTTTTTATTATTGATTTGCACTACACTCCTGCTCACTCACTCCGCTACATCCTCTGTTTCCAATGCTGCTCCCAAAACTCCACCATCTAATGGTACACGCTGAAATGGCCTGCTGCATCCTAAACCCCATCTAATTTCTTCTGCCTCCTGCCCTCTGCTCATAACCAGGGTATTTGCTGACTCGTTTAGGTTTGGCCTTGCCACGCCCCCCCGTAGGGCAACGCAGCGGTTCAGCACAACCCACACCTCCGGGACTTCTCAAAGCCCTTTCCTTGCCCTCTGGCCAAAAACCTACCCCAGATGTCCTTCCCAGCTTGTGGCAGACGACGCCCTTTGCTTTCAGGTCTACAAATTCCCACAAGAAGGGAGATGCAAGAGCGAGGAGCCCAATCTCCTGTGATGAGTCTGCCTTTCCCACTACTCCTGTACTGTCTTCGGCAGGCAGATCCAGGGGAACTGGCTCTGCTCTGCCAGCCGGACACCCTGCGGTGCCACGATGTGACACCAGCCCTGAGACAGCAGACTGGGGCAATGCCCCTCTGCCATCACACAGCAAGCTCACCTCAGGCTGCAGCACAGCACTCAGGGCTCAGTTTGAAGGACCAATGCGTTGCTCGGTCCCTGAGGTCGCTCCAAGCCCGGTGGAAGCTCTGCCAGGGGCTCGAGGCACTCTCCTGCTGACCACAGGCACAGCAAGGCGTCGTGCCCAGAGGTGCCCGGGTGACTGTCACTGCCTTGCAGCAGCTAGGGGCACTGCCTTTTCAACCAAGCTTATCCTGATGTAAGGTACAGCTTTATTTCTAATTGAATGCCCAGGCATGCCAGGGGAAGCACTGAAGCCCTGTTAGCAGCTACCCTCTGTGAAGCAGAGGACCCTGTAGCAGCACAGTCTGTAATTACAAGCCACTGAACGATGGGATGTCAAAAATAGCAGAAAACACGGGATTTGTAGGATTTGCTGTATTAGTTCCTCAGAAGGAGATTCACTGATAGGTTTTGACAAAACCTGTCTTCCCCTGAATATAAATGTCAGGCTGCAATCAGCAGATCCCTGCTGGCACAGACTTACGGGGGCAGGCAGACGGCAGCCGAGGCTCGCTGCAAAGGCACAGCAGAGGAACCTGCAGCAGCTCTGGGCTGGGTTTGGGGGCTCAGCGTTCCCAAACAGGTGGGTGCCCATCTGAGACTTCGAGAGCACCTTCAGGCAGGTTAATAATCAGCCTAATAAGAAGTGTGAATGCAGCAAAGCTGGAAAACACCTTAAAACTCATGCTGGGCTGACTGAGTCTGCTGCTCCCCACAGCCTTAACTCGAGGAGGGACATGAAGGACTCCCTGGCCCTTTCCCAAACCTCTGCTGCAGCAGACTCCCTGACAGGCTGCACCTGGGCAAGGGAAGTGTGACTGAGTGTAGGGAGCAATACCAGGGCTGCAGAACCCGACCCCCAAATCTGCTCAGCCGCCTGCAAGAAGTACCTGCTCACCTGCCTGCGTTCATCTGAGAAGCCAGGAAAAAAAATAACTCTCCACTTGATTATCTGATTAGCCTGTGCATAGTAGAGAGCCTGCAGGTCATGTCCAGGAGCCAGAAAAGAAATATTACTTAGAAACAATTAAAGAGAGGCTCAGGCTGTGATGCTGGATTCATTTTTTTAAAAATCCTTAAGCATGGCAGGAATCTGGGTATTGATTGTTAGTTCATGTCCACACCTGGAAATGCAGAAAATTTCTGCTACTTTTCTACTCTTGTAATTTCAATGAACAGGTGTTAGAGGTGCTGCGGTGTCACTTGATATTCTGCTTTTCTGCTTTTATCTGTGGGTTTCTTAGCTCGGTGTGAAGGGTTTCTCATCCTCCAGCGGGCTGCTGGCAGCTGCCTGCCCTCTCCTGGCAGCCTGGGGCTGCAGAGAAGGGACTTGCCCATCGGGAGCCAGTTTCATTCAGGGAAGGGGACCCAAAGCAGAGCCACACAAAGGTTCTCACAGGCTGCGGTGCGTGCTGGAGTTTTCCAGTGATGGGTTAATCTTGTGTGAACTGTACCAGACGCTTTCAAATGTACCTGAAGTAATATAAAATATTACAGCGACTGTAAAGCACAGAAAGGTAAAATCAGAGCAAGGGGAGAGGGGTTTTCTGATCAGTAGCTCTGGTATTTTACAGCCAACAGCAAATAACATATCTATTTCCAGAACAGCTGTACCACTGATGTAAATACACCAAGTCAAGTCACCCACCAGAGGGGAAGATGCTCCCCAGGTAGCTACAAAGAAAGCATTAAACTAGGGCTAAACACACTGAGCATGTCCTCCCCTGTCTGACACGGGAGCAGGCACCAGAGCAACCTGAGAAAAAGCAGCAGCTGCAGATGGAATAAAGATCTCACTGCCACCAAAACCTGGGGCAAGGTCGTGCTGGGGGTCTCAATCTGCCCTCTTTTAGTCTAGAGCTGTTAGCCCTTATCCTGTCACCACAGGCCCTGCTAAAATTTCTGTTCTCGTTCTTCTTACAGGCCCCCTTTGCATACTGAAAAGCTGCAACAAGCTCTCCCCGGAGTATTCTCTTCTCCACGCTGAACAATCCCAGCTCTCTTACCCTGTCCTCACTGGAGAGGCACTCCACACTTCAGACTCCCTTAGTGGCTCTCTCTAACTTTCAGGCTTTCCTCAGAGAGGCTGTTCTCTAGCATTCCTTCCAAGTGACAGCAAAGCTGAATCAGATGTGACTTAGAGAGATGACTATTAGCTTCCTAACAGTCCTGCCATTCCTTTTAAAGGCCATCCAGAACAATCATCTCCTTTTCTTTGCCTAGGTGGAAGACTAATTAGCACCCAAACCACCAACGTGTGTGCTGAGAGCAATGCTGTGGTTGTGAGAGCCACGCACTCGTCAGCTTCCATTTCACGCTGCCTATCCAAAGAGATGAAATCATTCTCACCACATGCTCGAGTTCACATATCATCCTTAATCAGTTTGACTTCACATGGCTATTTCCAGGGAACAGCCTGTGCATCCTGACTGACACTAGGGCCAGAGCAGAAAGAAGCTGATACAGAACAACTGTTGTCTATCTTCTGCATTGCACTCTATTTTCATAAAACCACAGCATGGCTTAGGTTGGAAGGGCCTTAAACACCACCTAGTTCCAACCTCCCTGTTATGGGCAGGGCACCTTCTACTATCCCAGGTTGTTCACAGCCACATCCAACCTGGCCTTGAACACTTCCAGGGATGGGGCATCCACAGCTTCTCTGGGAAACCTGTGCCAGGGCCTCACCACCCTCAGAGGGAAGAATTTCTTTCTAATATCTAATGTAAACCTACTGCCGTTTCTGCAGAGGTTGTCCTTTTGCATTAAATACTGTCTTCCTTTTAACATTGCTCAGCTGGATTTAGCACAGTATAAAATGGTTATTGCCTTAAAAATAATTGTACAAAAAGCAGCAGCAGCCAACGCTCAGGACTGCTACATCATCATCATCCTCTTTTCTCCCCTGCAAGACAAGAATTAAAAGCCAATTCAGGCACAGGTAAAAGGCTAACACCAGTTCCCCAGCAGGAAGAGGAGGGAATGCTCACCTGGAACTGGGGGAGGAGAGGGGCAGTTGTGGATGGAGCAGAGCACCACTTACACACTCCCACTCTGCCTTCTGCATTTTGCCCACTCCAGCCCAGCAGCACCACCCCTCACCCCTCCTGGGGGCTGACACCTGAGGAGACAGCGATGATCAGCTCCTACAACTGCTGCCAAGGCACTCAGCTTCACAGGATCTCACTTCCCAGCTCCCCACAGGGCTCCAGCAGGGGCTGAGGAGCAGGCAGGAATGTCTGGAGGCAGCACTGCCACTGCTGCAGCCCCGCCTGCTCTGAGGCCCCACACCCTTCAGGGAGCAGGCTCAGCCTCAAGTCCCTGAGCTCCTTCTTTCACATAAGACTGTCCGCAGCCTCAGAAAACAGGAAACCTATATGAAATATTATGTTTCAGAACTTGAATAGGGTTCAGCTGGCTGAGGACAAGCTTCAGAGCCTGCTCCAAAGTCTGTGAAGCTGATGGCAATGCAGAGACTCTCCCTGACTTCAGGGAGATGCAGTCCCAAGGGAAGAGCAGGTTGATCACTGACCTGCTCGCTGTGCAGCACAAGCTGAGAAAGGGAGCTGTAGCACAAATCTCTTTGGTGCATCAAGTTACAAGTGAGTCCCCTGATGCTGCAGATGCTACAGGAAAGGTGAGCATGAGGTCTGGCTCTCCCAGGGTTTTTTGTTGTTTGTTTTTTGCTGGAAGCTGCTGTTATGTTACGCAGAGACTTCTATGCTGATCTGCTTTTGCCCAAGTGTTTGTGCTTCAGAGTCACTTAATTCAGTTAACAAACAAACTCCAAACTCACACAAATTCTTGGCATTTCAGAGCATTCCCATGCTTATCCATATCCTCCTTGCTAATATTTGCCCATTTCCTTCCCTCTGTCCCCAGCCACTTCACTGCTATCAAAGCTTTCTCGTCACATTCTTTCCTTAGGCTTTAGGCTCACAAACAAGCACCCTCCTTTCTTGTTGCCCCCACAGAATACCAGGATACAAAGGACAAACTGCAGTGCCGATACAAATATCAAATCAGCAACAACAAACAGGAGCAAAACCCTTCACATAGAAGTTTTCTGGGGAAAGCCCAAGGACAAAACACCACCGTGTGTTTCTCACCACACACACCTTCCCAGGCTTTGTTAACAGTCCCTGTTTTTCCAGTCCCTGACTGAGGAACCAGGCCCTGAGCACTCTGAATCTCAGTTTTACATCGAGGGCAGAGAGCAGCAAAGCAGATCACACAGCATCGAGACACAGGCTGGGCAGGGCAAGGACTTCCATCATCCAGATTCTAATAATTATGTAACTGGGGGCTCTCCTCCACTGCTGGGGTGGGCTAAGGAGGTACACAAAATGAAAAAAAAACCCTGTTCACAGAATATTATTCATGCTAGCCTAACATCTGTTACTTTTTAAGTAGGTGCTTAAAGAAGGTTGTCAGGCCACACAGTTACTCTTTATTAAAATCCTGTAGGTCAATAGGGGAATAACTACCCTTTATTGAATAGATAAATTATACATACTAACAAAAATTCATCATAACTGAAAAGTGAGGGGCTCTTTTCTCCAGCTCTCACAATATCTTTTAGCATACTGTGTAATACAGAGTGCGTGTGGTTTCCATTGTGGAAAAAATGGTTTGTTGACTGTGACAGGCTGCAATTAGACTCTAATACAAAGCAGGGCCAGTGTAACACTTGGTGTTCATGCACTGTGCATCACAATGGGATCTCAGTCTTGTTGCCTGTTCCTTCTGCCTCCCATAATGACCATCATTAACAAGAGTGGGTAAAAGCCTTTTCTTTGCATGTAGTCGGCCTAGGTATTCCATAAAAAGGAAGTGATGTTACACTGACCCTACCAAACACGAATGGAGCAAAGAAATGAGCTTCTCTCTGACATCGTATTTGATCATGACCTAAGCCATGCAGAAATTCAAAAGAGGGGAGAAATTACAAGGTCACACTGGAGAAAACTCAACTGAGCTGTGTATTTCCTGGACTGGAAGGAGCTGTTTGCACACTCGGGTGCAAGAGGCTGCAGCAGCCAACACAGAAGATGTTGAAAGAGACCTGCACATGGAAGGAAGCACAAGCACACTGGGTGTTATCTGAGCAAGGCTATTGTGATCTCTTCTGAAGAACTGGTGAGGAAGCTGGCAAGGAAAGGACTCTGAGGGGCTGTCACAGTGGCTGTGCTAGGGAACAGTCCCTGGTGACAGAGCCACAGGGCAGCAGGGTGAAAACTCTGGAAGGTCGTTTCCCATCCCTGGCTTTCTTCGCTTTCCTCTGCAAGCAGCTCCCATTCAGATGCTGTGATAAAGCAGGTTTCTCATTTGCATTTTCCAAAACAGGCTGATGGTTTGTTTGCTTTTATAAAATTCTTTCCTGTGACCTTGGCTGGAGAGAGCCCTCAAACTACTTCTTCTGTTTGACGTGAGCACGCCTAGGAGGACATTTTGGCAGTTCTCAGCCCATGCACGTCAGTGGCAGATACCCTGTGGCTCCCAGGTTTCAGGTGCAGGAACTCAGCCTTTCAACCAAGCCAGTTTGATATAAAAAACCCCACAGTAAAGATAGGAAATAGAACATTGCATGTGTCTAATTACTGTTCCTCTGCTGCCCCAACAATTAAGAGAAATGCTGGACGACCTGTGGGCTGTCACCCTCATGCCCCGACTGTGTGTTCTGAAGGGTTGATTTCACACTCAGAGGGGCACAAGAGGAAACAAAGATCCCTGTTTTTTCCAAGGCAGTGACTGACTGCTTGTGAAAGCCCATGCAGCAGCCTGTTACAGCCTCTATCAGTGACAATGCTGCCAGACATCCAAAAGAGACAGGCAAACATCCGAAAGATCTGCAGAAAATAAAGCCAATCACCAGGACTAGGATTTTCCAAGGGAAATTAAGTGGGACAACCTTACTGAAGAGTGGACCTAAAATACTGTGAATATTGCTGTCTTGCTGTGACCGTATTAACTTTAACGTGACTTAGAATAGACCTGACAAGCCCATATGTGATCCAGAATAGCTTCATACAATGCAAGACGCTTTTATTCACTTCCATTAAGAAGATTTCCTGCCTCTCACAGCCTGACCGCAGGCAAGGTACAGTGTTAATGAGAGGGGGGCTGAGTGAAGGGCGGCGGCTCCTGAGAACAGGCGTCAGGCGAGAACGAGCAGAGCTGGGTGTCACGGACACAGAGCCTTGCAGGAGGATGTACGAGATGTATTTTCTATTGAAAAACCTACCCTCTTTGTTCAAGGAAATCTGAAGTGGTTTCATTTCTCTGCTGCAAACAATTCACTTCCTCCTCCTTCTGGCACAGGGGAGGTGCGGGGATTTTAGGCAGAACAGTAACCCCAGAGAGAGGCCACCTCTGAAACACCTACGTACACCAGTCACTCCTGGCTGCCTCGGAAACGCTGGTTTGCTGCTTGACCTATTTCTGGCTTCAGCAAAGGAGAAGAAAAACCACCCACCATTGATTTTGCAAGTAGTTGTTCTGCACAATAAACCGGTCCAAACCCCGTGTTTATTTTGCTTCCTGGGGATATGTCAGAGAAGTCATTGGAGAAGTTACAGAGATTTAGAACAGGAGATAAAGAAAAGTTGTTTTCAGTTCAAGAGGCTGATGCTTCCTAAAGCTACCTACCTTCCCCAGATGCCCCCTTCCTACAAGAGTTTGGTAAAAAATAAAGCTTATAAATGCTAAACCATGTGAATTACAAAGTGGCTGTGATTCCCCAGAGGAAGGGTGTAGAGCCGGCTCTTAAAGACAGATGATAAATGATAACCCTCCATGCAGGCTGCCAGCATGAAGCACGGCCACAAACATCCTTTCTCAGCAGTCCCTTCCCCGGCCCTCACTGCCACCCCAGCCCAGCCAGCTTTCTTCTCTGCTGCCCAGGGGGATGAGTCCTCCCTTTGCCCATCCTGCAGCAGCTGGGATGTCCTCCAGTGGAAAGCTGCTCTTTGCTAACTTGAGAAGAGCCGCTCCCGAGCCCCTGGATAGGCAATCAAATGGAAACCTCCTGCAGCAGCAGCTGTTTTGCCCAGCAGCAGACCCTGTGCAGGGAGAAATGCTGCCCAGGAAGCAGGTGGGTACGTCCAGCTCTGCAGAGCCCCTCTGCTGACTCCCATCTGCGCTGGATGCAGGTCTCCAGGCAGGGCTCGGGCAGGCAGCAGGGAGCAGACGTCATTTCTGACAGGTTTCGGTCAAAGGCTCTAACTTGTAGTGCTTGGGTTTGCGGTGGGTAGAGGCAGCACGGCAAAGCTGCCGAGCTGCGGTTTCCCAGGCAGGGCAGCGCTGCCAGGAATTGCTTTTGCATCAGGTGTCACTCGCTGGGGTCTCGGGCATTAGCTGAGATCACAGCACTGGCAGCAGTCCCCTCAGAAATTAAACAGGTGACACCTGCCCACGCAGAGCAAAGCGAAATGCGAAGCAGGAGGCAACACCATGACAACACCCAGCAGCTGATTTTTTTTTCCAGCACAACACGAACGCAAGAACAGACAGGCTGGGGAAGAGATTTTTCCAGTGCCTTTCCCTGTCACTTGCAGGGAGAGCCTCAGAGCCTCAGAGAATCACAGAATATCCTGGAGTTGAAAGGGACCCACGGGGTTCTTCAAGTCCAACTCCTGGCCCTCCACAGAACAACCCCAAAAATCACATCATGTGTCTCACAGGCTGGGAAAGCACGTAGCAAAGTTTCCCCAGAACATTTTATTTGAGGGTTTGAGGAACTGAAGCCTCCCTCTGAGACTTATGGCAGAGGGCTGGAAATGCTAGTGTGCCCACGCAAGTCCTGTGCTGGGAAGCATGGAAGTGAAATGCCCTTTGTAGCTGCTCCAAGCTGAAAAGCTGGGGCTCCCAGCTCCAAGGAAGCCTTGTGAGATGGCCCTGTGGTGAGGAGTGCCTGTGGGAGGTGTGCAGGAGAGGCAGGCACTGGACAAAGGTCCTTGCTGCCCACCCAGGGCCCTGCCCTGCACATCTCCTGGCTCAGCAGATGCTCCTGCTCCTGTTCCCACGTCTGCCTCAGCAACCTCAGCCCAGCCACCATCATCTGCCCATGGTTAACACAAGAAGGCTTGAAGGAAGCAGGAAAAAGGTGATCAATCTGTGATGAAAGGGGCTGTAAATCATGCATGCAAGGGACATGGGGACAGGACAATCAGCTGTCCTTAATGAAGTCCTGGGTAAGAGAGATGAGGAAGCAAAACTCTGCACTCTCACCTGGCTCCTGCAATTATGCAGTAAACATAATTAAACAGAGACACCTATTTTTGGAGTTAGGAAGATACAGCAAGAGTGCCTAAAAATCAGATTGTCCTAAAAGAGAGCGGAGAGAGGGGCTATGGAGAGCAAATGCTGACCACTGCCAGGAGGACATCTTCTACCTGGGGGTCACAGCAGCACAGGGAGGATCCTCTGGTGGCTGAGTAATTGGAGATTTCGTAATCCAGGGCCTTTTCCCATGCCTGAGGACAAACTGCTTGATCAGCACCTTGCAGTCAAGCCTGAGCTATCAGATATGTTTGGTATTCTGAGAGGTGAGGAGGAATTTCAGAGGGGTGGAGAAACAGCAGTTTCTCCCTTGCCAGAGGCTGTGTCTGCCAGTAAGGAGACAAAAGAACATCCAAACTGAAAACAAGGCAGCTTGGTGGGAAATTCCCCTCATTATAAGTATAAAGAGTATTTTCCTAATGGGAGAAGTCAGGAAAAGAGGTTTAAAAAGTCCTCATCTCCTAACCATACTTTTTTCCTCAGCAATTCAGAGACAGGAACTCTCCTTCAAATATTCCTTCTCAGAAACTGAGGCTGTAAAATCTGCAAAGGGATGCTGCATTTCACTGAGGAATACAAAAAACCTACCAAGAGGGATGATAGAAGGAAAGAGAGCCACCACCAGGTGCCTCCCTGATGAAAAACTGGTTGCACATAATCCCAGTCTGACCTCACCTTTTGGGGAGGTTTTAGTCCCTGGTGGTGCTTCCTTGCTCACTGGCCCTCAGGGGCTTTCTCAGCTGGTGCCACACCAATTTCTCACACACATGTCACACAGGAAAGCAATCTGTCTGTGACAGCAGTCTAGTTTTGTCATTGCAGCTGTGCAGCATGCATGGGAAGCCACTCGAGGAACTGCTAAATGACAACGATCTGAAGCATCTCTGGACAGCTACTGCCATATCTCCTTTGGGACCAGCCAGCCCGTGGGGGCACAGTCAGACCCACAAGTGTCCCAGCAGTGCGGGCTGTACCAGATGTGCCTGGGGTAAGAATTAATTTCTCAGTTACCTGGGTGAAAGGAAACGTGGGGGTGCCCGGGAGCCCTTCCTGCTGCGGGTGAGTCACCCCACATCCCACCCCTGCCAGAGCACGGGCAGTTCTCACCCCGCCCCTCGCTCCTCTCCACGGCCTCATCCATCACCTGAGTCTTACACAGTGACTAAGGCGACCAGTTTCTCAGGCTGTGCCAGGATTGTTGCTGCAGTTCCCATGCAGGGCAGGAGGACCCTAGAGACTCTTTCATGTCTGCATCCTATAGCAAAAAAAAAAGAAAAGAAAAGAAAAGAAAAAAGAATCCGTGAAGTGATAAGATGAGAAAGTTGTTATCAGTCGTTTCCGTGACTGCAGACACCGCCTGCCCAGCGCTGTGGTTGCTTTTCCTCTGGTGCTCACAAAGGCTCCAAGGCTGTTTTTTTCCTTAGGATTGGAAATAAATCACTCCAATCAGTTGCTTTTCTTGAGGTGCTACAAAACAAACTCCAGTGGAAATGTTATCACTGGTAACAGATTTAGCCTGCAGGACCATGTGCTATTTAAATTTTAACATTTGAAAATAGTTTCTGGCAATACCATGTAAATACAAGGTATGGCCAGCACAAGCAGATAGAAATTGAGTGAAGTTATATGACTGGAAGTTATTTATTTCTGCCTCTGACAGTTACTGATGAAACCCTGCCTCATCTCTCTTCCTGTGCATCCAGGACACTGGAGTGGCTCACAGGAGGAAGAGCAGGAAACAATGCCACCTTAATAATCACACAGATGCCTCTCTCTGTCACACCTACCTGCCAGACAGATATCTGGGAGAAATAAAACATTTACTGTCCTGACAAACAGACTGTGTCTGATTCCCACCACTGCCAGAATTCCAGCAGTGCCTAAGAGCCCAGAGGCATCATCTTTGCGCTGCTGCTTACCTTGCTACCCCTGCAACCTGCTGATATGGGCTTGATGGGACAGCAAAAGAGGGGTGGAATACATTTCCTTCTCAANCTACTCTGCTTCTTTCTAAAAAAAAAAAAAAAAAACAAAACCAAAAAAACCCAAAAACCTGGAGAAAAAATCAGTTGTTTTCTCTGAAAGCCGTGTAAAGAAACCCACTGGTAGGTGGGAAGATAGCTGCACAAGAGAGGCTTTTCTCTGCTCAACATTCAAAGCCTGCTCCTGAGGCAGAGCCTGCATGCTGGAGGCAGAGGCACGCTGCTTTTCTCCCCAGGTGCCCTGGCAGCAGCTGCAGGAGGAGACCCTGCCACGCTCAGCCCAAAATCACTGCCTGCAGGGCACGGCTCAGCTTTGCTCCCCACACACTCTCAAGCCTCACAGGTTCTCCAGAACCCAGCAGATTTAAGCCATGTCCCTGGCAGTAGCTCCAGGTGCCAAGGCCTTGCCCTGCAAGACTACCACAGCCTCTCAAATAATAGGTTCTCCCTCCTCTTCATTTGTCCACAAAAGTGCTGCTTTCCTAAAATACGGATACTTTCCTAAAATACTCAGCTGTAGTCCTGCCTGGCACAAGCCAGCTCAGGCCACACAGTTCAGTCTTGCTGAACTTACAACAATCTGAGAGCAGGATGCAGTAAGTGGCAATCAGACAACTCGTCCCCTTAAAACAGAGCCACTGAACAGCAAAATGAAAGCAGCAAAGCCTTTACACAGGCTAAAGCCAAGCCAGAGCCAAGGAAACAAAGGCAGCACAGAAGAGATGCTCTGTCCTACCTTGCCAGAGCTTGGAAAGAAAGCAGGGATTTGGGGAGGCCAGGAGTTGTCTTTGCAAGGTAAAAGTCTTCAGCACACACAGCAAGGTGTGCTCAGAAATACAAAGTTTTCTCCCTCATCCTGGCTAACAAAGGGTGCTGACCCAGGAAAACAGAAGGAGATCTGTCCTAGCATTTCCCAGCTGCACCTAGTGGGACAAGCATTGCTCACACCATGATTTTTTTGCCTCATGCTCCATCTTTCCAGCTGACTGTGCTGTCTGCTGTAGCTGGATGATGTCCAAGGGCTGCCCTGTGACAGCGTTATCTTTAGGGACATAATGACATGAGAAAAAGGAAGGGGAGAAGCAGCAACATGAAACACTGACTTGCAGAGCCCAGAAAAAGGTTTTAGGCCTGCCATTTAGGAAAACTCTGTTTCTGATGTGAAGCAAACTAGTTCTAGAAATAGAAAAACAAAAGCTAGGGAAGACCTCAGCATCAATCTTAGAGTCTGGCTTTTCAGAGAAACCAGCTTTTAGGGTCATGGACTCATCTGCCAGGTGGCACATCTTTTTCAACTGAATCCTCACCACAGACAGGCTTTTAGCCCAATTTGTTGAAAAAAAAAAAAAATAAAAATCAAACAAAACCAAACCAACCCCCAAAACCACACATGCAGGAAAAACTGTCACAAATGCACAAATGCTAAGGCTTGTAATTTCATATCTTCCTTAAAACAGAGGTTCTTTCATAACCCCATGTTGGGGGTTGAGGGCATTGGAATTTTTCCTCCATCCCTGTTACTAAGAGACAAATGGCTGGTGCTCAGAACTATTAAGCTTGCTGTAAAAGACAAAGACTATGGCTGGGTGTGGTGAGGACGAGGCTCGATGGGCGGGGGGGCGACACCTCGCTGGGACTGGCACTGTCCGTGGGACACCGGGAGGAGAGGAGCTGCTTTGCTGGGCTCGGACTGGCG
>VZRO01000100.1:81525-102238 GCA_013397915.1 Daphoenositta chrysoptera | reverse complement strand
AGCTCAGCCAGCACCAAGCACAGGGTAGTGCTCCCAAAGGTGACCTGGCACACAGCAACACCTCTGCCAGACCCTGGCACTCACCGCTGCTCCACTGTGCCCCAGCTGGACCCATGGGAATCCCTGTGGCATTGGAAAAAACAGCAGCACAACAGTCACTGTTTGACCATCCCGGCCATATGCACCCACAGCCCCATGGAGGCACGAGCCATGTGGAAATGCTGACCAGCAGCCTTGCAGCTGCTCCACGGCCGCACGGGACGCAAAGCACCACAACCAGTTGCTCCCCAGCACCTCCCAACATCTCCAGCAAGGTGTTGTGATTGTCACCAGCCAACCCTACCCAGGTGGGTTCTTGGGGCAGGACCCTCCTGAGGTGACGGTCAGAGCAGTGGCTGAGCGCTGGCAGTGCCTGTTGTGCAGCTCTGAAAACAGCTCGAGTCTGGGAGAGGGGACAGAGAGGGAAGGAAGAACCCCCAACAGTGCAAAGAGCACCCCCAGAGTGACTGCAAGCAGCAAGGGTGAAGTGGCTGTGGGGGCTGAGCCTGGTGTGGGCACCTTGTGGCTCCTGCTGCTGCCCCTTACCTGGGCTTTGTAACAGGCTCGTCCTCACCATCGTCCACTGAGCACACCAGGAGAGAAAGGGGGAGATGGAGTCAGTCTGCAGCAAATGAGGCCCAGGCACAGCAGAAAGTAAAAGGAAGGGAAAGGAAAGGAAGGAAAAACGCCCTCTCCTCCCACTGCCCCAACACACAGCTCTGCCCAGCCACAGGGCAGAGCACAGCTCCAGCCCAGCGGCACCACCATGAGCCCACACAGCCCCGGGCAGCTCCCGCTGGCTCAGCTGCCACAGAGGGCCCACACGGGGTCAAAACCAATGCCCTGCTGTAACAACACACCACGGCCTTTATCTGGTTCCAGTTGCCCCAGCAAAGCTGGGCACACCTGGGCACTCAGCCAGTGCCAGGCCCTGTGGGAACTCACTGCTGTCTGCGCCCACCAGCCGGGACAGCTTGCGGAAGGAGCGGGACTGGGAGGTCCAGGTGTGGGGCTTTGAGTCGTCAATGTCCTCTAACATCCGCAGCTTCACAGGGTCACACACAGTGTCACTGGGGGGCTCCAGCAGCTGAGGGGGCTGCCTGCGAGTGACAGAGGGCAGGAGCTCAGCACCAAGGTCAGACCCTGCTCTGGAACATGGAAGCACCCCCAAAGATGCCCTGGCACATGCCAACACCTCTGCCAGATGTTGGCACTCACCGCTGTTGCCCCGTGCCCCAGTTGGACCCACGGGCATTCCTGTAGTATCAGAAAGAATGGTGGCACAGCAGTCAGTATTTGACCAGCACATCCCTCCCCGTACGGATCCACAGCCCCAGAGACACACGAGCCTTGTGGAAACGCTGACAGCGCTCACTCCTGACCAGCCTTGCAGCCATTCCATGGCCCCACAAGACATCGTGCCCCAGGGGGGTTTAGTCCCTACCCTGCAACTCCTGACACCCCCAGCAAGGTGCTGTCAGTGCCACCAGCCACCCCTGCCCGCTGTGTCCAGCACACTGTGCTGCATCTTGGCCTCCCCAGCTCGGTGCCAGCAGTGCCCAGTGGGTCCTGCCTGCACACCCAGCATGAGGACACCTCACGTGGGGACAGCCTGTCTGGCAGGTGGGTGTCTGGGCAGGACCCTCCCGAGGTGATGGTCAGACCAGCGACTGAACACTAGCAGTGCCTGTTGTAGGGTGAGCACAGGGCAGAGTCTGTGGCTCTGCCAACAGCTTAGCTGTAGGAAGAGGGAAAGGACAGGACAGAAGGGTGGAGGATAAGGAGAGAAGAAATAGCAACAGGGCAAAGAGCTTCCCCTGAGTGACTGCAAGCAATGAGGGAGAACAAGCCTTGTGGGCTGAGCCCAAGGTAGGCGCCTTGAGGCTCCTGCTGCTGCCCTGGCACATGCTCCCCTTACCTGGGCTTTTTAACAATCTCATCCTCACCATCCTCCACTGAGCGCAGCAGGAGAGAAAGGGGGAGATGGAGTCAGTCTGCAGTGACTGAAGCCCAGGAAAAGCAGGAAAGGAAAGGAGGAAAACCAACCTCCCCACCCACCATGCCCTCGCCCCATCACACAGCCCTGCCCGGCCACAGGCCAGAGCACAGCCCAGACCAGCAGCACCACCACGAGCCCACACACAGCCCTGGGCACATCCCGCTGCCCCAGCTGCCCTCAGGGACTTACTTGGGGCCAAACCCCAAACTCCTGGGTGCCACATCACCCCACTGCCTCTCCCAGATTCTGCCTACCCCAACACAGTCCCACACCCCCAGCCAGTGCCAGGCCCTGCAGGAACTCACTGCCATCTGTGCCCGTCAGCTGGGCCAGTTTGCGGAAGGAGCGGGACTGCGAGGTCCCAGTGCGGGGCTGCCAGGCCTCAGCGTCCTCTAACATCCTCAACTTCCCAGGATCACACCCGGGGGTGCTGGGGGGCTCCAGAGGCTGCGGGGGCTGCCTGTGAGTGACAGAGGGCAGGAGCTCAGCCAGCACCAAGCACAGACCCTGCTTCAGCACAAGGCAGTGCTGCCAAAGGTGCCCTCACCAGACCCTGGCACTCACCACTGCTCCACTGTGCCCCAGCTGGACCCACGGGCATCCCTGTGATATTGGAAAAAATGGTAGCACAACACTCAGTATTTGACCACAGCTCAGCCCATTCCTCACAAACGCACTCCAGAACTAGAAGAAGTCGACGACACTCACCCAGCTCTGCCCTGCCATCCCGCAGCCCCACGCCAGGCTCACGGCACACTGTCCAGTTGCTGCCTAGCACCTCCCAATACCCCCAGCAAGGTGTTGTCAGTGCACCAGCCTTCTCCAGATCCCTTTTCCTCAAGATGCAATGGCAGAGCTTGGCCTCCCCAGCTTGGTGCCAGCAGTGCTCAGCAGGTCCTACCCGGCACAGGACATCTTGTCTGGCCGGTGGGTGTCTGGGCAGGACCCTCCCGAGGTGATGGCCAGAGCAGTGGCTGAGCTCTGGCGGTGCCCACTGTGGGGTGAGCGCAGGGTGAGCTCTGCAGCTCCACCAACAGCTCGGCTCTTGGAGAGGGAGAGAAGAAACAGCAACAGGGCTAAGAGCTTCCCCGGAGTGACTGCAAGCAGTGAGAGAAAACCACACGTGTGGGCTGAGCCTGGGGTGGGCACCTTGAGGCTCCTGCTGCTGCTCCAGCACACACTCCCCTTACCTGGGCTTTTTAACAAGCTCGTCCTCACCATCCTCCACTAAGCACACCAGGAGAGAAAGGGGGAGATGGAGTCAGTCTGCAGCAACTGAAGCCCAGAGACAGCAGGAAGGGAAGAGGAACGGGAAAGGGAAAAGGGCCTTTCCTCCCACTGCCCACCTGTCCCAACACACGGCCCTGCCTGGCCACGGGGCAGAGCACAGCCCCAGCTCAGTGGCACCACCACGAGCCCACACAGCCCCACGCAGCTCCATGTGGCTCTAGTCCCCCATAGGGCCAAAACCAACACTCCAGTGCCACGAGGCACCAAAGCCTTTTTCCAACTCCAGTTGCCCTGGCAAAGCTGGGCACTCAGCCAGTGCCAGGCCCTGTGGGAACTCACTGCTGTCTGCGCCCACCAGCCGGGACAGCTTGCGGAAGGAGCGGGACTGGGAGGTCCAGGTGTGGGGCTTTGAGTCGTCAATGTCCTCTAACATCCGCAGCTTCACAGGGTCACACACAGGGGTGCTGGGGGACTCCAGCAGCTGCGGGGGCTGCCTGCGAGTGACAGAGTCATCTGTCAAACCTGACAGATCTCCTGGGGCTGTCCCCCACCTTCCCCAGCACAGAATCACAGCACACCAGTACCAGAGATGCCTCATCTTACTCCCCACCTGCCAACTCTTCCTCCACAAAGGCTGGGCCCATGAAGGACTGACTCTGGAATGACCACCACCATTCCCAGCAATTTGAAACTGGCCCCGAGGGCCAGAAGGAGAAAGGACAGAGCAAGAATAAGCCAAGGTCAAAAAACCACCATCAGGGAAGCTGCACCACAGCCGTCTATGGCAGTGCCACCTGGCCCTGGGCACGGTGCCCAGCACAGCCCATCAGCCCCTGCCCAGCCGAGCCACATCTTGGGGAACAGGGAATGGATCACACGCAAGGACACTCCAGGGCCCCAGCAGCTGGCAGAGACAGGCAGCACTGGCCCTCTACACTGGGGTGTGCAGTTTGGTGCCAGGAGTGACCCACCCACATGGGCAGAGCAGTGCCTGCTGCCCATCCCCAGGCTGGCCCTGCCCCAGAGGACGGGGCACTGGCAGGGAAGAGGCATGCGGGGAGGATAGAGAGAGCAGGTAAAAGGCTTACTGACTTGTCAAGGCTCAGCACCTGTAGGGAGAAGGAAAGAGAAAGGGAGGAGAGAAAGAAAGAAAAAGGAAGGTGAAATTAGACCTGCAGCACCCAAGAAGTTTCCAGAGCTGACCTATGGCCTGCATTAGTCCCCCTATCCCTGAGTCTCACACCCAGCTCACCCAGGGCTGAGAGCACACTGGGACAGAGGAGCAGATGCCAACAGACCAGACTGTGCTCCCTCAGCCCCCAGAACAGGCCCAGATGCCCAAGGCAGTCAGTGCCACATCCCGCCCCATTGCCCAGTTCCTGGGCACCACAGTAGCTCTGGCAGGAGGAGCAGGGACCAGCAGCTGCCGGACACACGCAGCTGAGCAGAGCCAGGGGAGAACAGTAGCTGCAGGCCATCACTCTGCCCAGCCCGTTCCTGCAGCCAGGGGACCAGCAGGACGTCCCCAGGCAGGCACTGGCTGGTGGTCACAGACAGCCACTGTTTCCCTGCCGCTGCAGATGCCAGCCAGTGTCCTGCTACAGCCACCGTGTCAAGCCTGGCAGGAGTCCCCACAGGCTGACACGTCCCTGAGCAAGGGACAGGCACGAGCGTGGCTGCATGTCCCTGTGTGTGACAGCTCTCCTGTGCCACCTCGGCACCAGCCACCGGGGACCCCGGCACGGGCACTGTCACCCGCTCCCACCCAGGGTGCCGGGCATGCAAGGCGCAGCAGGGCCGGGCAGCAGGCTCCCCCCGATCCTCAGGGAGCAGGATGGACAGCAACATACCCGTTGTGCTGGGGGGTGCAGGCGGGCGCCAGGGGCGCGTACGTCACGGGTTTCGTCACCAGCCCGGGCCGCGGGTTCGGAGGTGAGCCGGCCCCGAAGGGCCGAGCTGTTTTGTTGAGGGCAGTGCTGGGAGCGAAGTTATATTTCAGGGGTTCAGAGCAGGGGAGTGAGTCCTGAGCGAGACAAAACACACAGACACGGGCTCACACGTCAAGCAGCATGCAAGGGGCAGCCCTGGGCCAGGCAGCGCAGCAGGCAGCCAGGTAGGAAAGCCGGACAGCACGTGCACCTTGGAGACTGGGCTCTGCCAGGCTGGCACTCACTCCACCGGGCACCTGGCCCAGTGACAGCAGGTCACAAACCCAGCCTGAGGGTCACTTGAAGATTAGTAGGTGGCCCGGACACTCGCTGCTGCCCGTGGCAGGGCGGTGCATGCACACGCGCTGATCGCAACCGTCCCATGGCACAAAGCCGGACACATGCAGGTGGCTTCTGCCCAGGAGCCACCAGTCACCAGCCCCAGCCCTGCCTCCCTGTGCCAGGGCACTCCCCAGCACTAGCAAACATGGTGCTGCACCTGCCCAGCCTCCTCCCCTGTGCTGGCCCCTCTGCATCCCTGCCCACACCCAGCACCAGCAGGGGCACAGATAATCTGGGCCCAGGCACCTGCTTAGCAGAACCCACTCCCTCTGATCCTCCACGGTGCCAGAGGTCAGAGCTGCTCCTCCAGCTGGGTTTTATAGACCTCCAAACACACCCCAGCCCCCTAAAAGCCCCAGGAACAAAGTCCATTTGTTTGACTACACTGAGATTCCCTTCCCCTGAGATGAGGCTGAGCTGCCGCTGTGGCACCAGGAGCAACACGTACCTTCTGTGGCTTCCCCAGCTGGTTCTGGGCTCTGCAAGAGAGGAGACAGATGGGCAGGTGCTGGAGCTGGCCCAGACACCACCAGCATGCTGGTACCCCAGGGATGCAGCACCCAACCGAGGGGAACCATGGCCAGCTGGCACTGCCATGTGGCTTGCAGTCAGGTTAAGCCTTATCCAGGCAAGCAGAGCCCTTGGACACAGCCAGGGGCTTCCAGGCTCTAAGTAAGGAGCAGTGATGCAGGGAGATGGTGATGCCAGGAGGTGGCACTGGGCAGAGGGCCCTGATTACCCTCCAGTCAGACCAGAACCCCGTGTTTGTGGGACCCACGATTCCTACCTGCTCAGGGTGAGGCAGAGCCTGTCCCCGCAGGCGCGGATCCTGTTCTGGGCCTCGATGTGTGTCATGGCACTGGTGCTCTCCCCGTCGATGTACAGCACCCAGTCACCCACTCCCACACCGGCCTGGGCTGCCTTCCCACCTGGAGTCAGCTGCGGGACAGAGTTAGGGAGAGCTGGAACAGCTGAGTGGTGATACGGGAGCAGAGGGATCTTCTCAGGAGGGCAGGGGCCTGCAGAGGCCCAGGATCCCCAGCCCAGCACAGGACACCACTCAGCCCAGACCCAGGGGAAGGTGAGGACCCCCAGATTACTCCCCATTTCCCAGTGCATGAGCCCAGAGCAGCCTCTTCCCCTTGGCAGCAGCAGAAGGCAAAGCACTGCTCTAGAGCACTGCCCAGCCCCTGCCCTCTGGCATGGCTGGGGACCCTGCCAGCACCCCAGGGCCTCATCGCCGTGACGCCAAACACAGAGGCAGTGCTGCCTCAGCCTCGGCAAGAAGCCCAGCCACCCCTTGGACTCATCCCTGTGGTCCCGGGGCAGGAAGGGAGCGCAGTGAGTCAGGGCCCTTTGGGCAGCTCACATCTCACTGCAAACCACAGGCATGTCCAGCCCTTCGCCTGGGGCGGGGAGGGACAGGGGAGGCACCCCTCCGGCACTGCCCCCAGCCGCCCGAGCTCCCGGCCCGTTCCCAGCAGGCGCAGACATTACCTCATTCCCACAGAGGAGCAGGAGCCCTCCCGGGGCAGGGAGACACCCGCCCCCACCCACGTCGCCCCGCTGGGACGGCCGGGAGCACAGCCACGAGTTCCCCTTCCCGGCCACAGTGCCAGGGATGTGCCTTGTCCCTGCTATGGCTCCATGGCACGGCTGTACATCAACCCCAGGCTGGGAATTGGAGGCTGCCCTCCCCTCCCACCGGGGATGCCCAGCCAGAGGCGAGCAGGGCCTGGAGCACCGCACACAGCTCCCAGGCACTGACAGACAGACAGACAGACGTGGGCAGGCTGCAGCCATTCCTGCTCCTCCAGCATGGAAGAACTCGAGGCGCTTGGACCCAGACCAAGTATTTCCTCAAGTCCTGTTCGACATGAACATAAAAGGAGCGAGCCAGATTCCCAGCACTGTCAGAGGGCTGAAAAATCCCTGCTACATAGTCCCAGCCCCTCCTTGCAGAACCTGGCTCATCCCAGAGCCACACATCCCTTTTCTAGGCCAGCACTACCCATCCACGCAAGGCCAAACACCACATACGGGCTGGATGTGGCCCAGTTCCACCTGCATCCCTCTGCTATTCCCAGCGGGACGTGGGTCCCGCCCCCGGTGTCCCCAGACCGCCCTCCCGTTCCTCCTGCCCAGCACGGGAGGGTGCCCACAGCAGCCTGGTGCCCCCGGCTCCTGGCCGTGCTGCTGCAAGCCCCGGCTTGCTGCCCTGGAGGGCTGGGGAGGGCACGGGGCGGCTGCGTGGGTTTGGAGGCAGGAGCAGGAGCTGGGAGAGGTTTTCACACGACTGCCCAGGAAGGGGAGAGCACGTCAGGCTGCGTCATGAAGCCTCACCCAGCCTGGTCAGCACTTCCCGTCCCCCTCCATGCCAACGTGCAGGAAACCCCTTTGACAGGTGCCAGCTCTGCCAGGAGCCACGGCAGTGCCAGCCCTCCTACTTCTCACCCAGGCCCGCTAACCAGGGCTTCCTTCCTCCCCGCTCCACCCAGTCTTTTGTTCTCTGGACCTCCATCACCACATCCAGAGAGGTGCTCACCTCCTGCCCTGTCCAGGGGCCTCCAGGACAGAGCCTCCTCCAGCACATCCCTCAGTGCCTTCCTGCCAGTAGCACCAAAGGGTCTCTCCTCTTCCCCAGCTGGCAGATGCCAGGATGAGCCACACAGCATCCAGCTGTCCAGACTGCAGCCCTTATCCCGGCTCCAGCACAGGGGCCGTGGTTTACAGCCTGCCTAGCCAAGGTGTCAGCACCCTAGCAGAGCCCCTTGCCACAGGAGGTACACGTCAGAGGGCCATGGTGGCACCTCTTTTTGTGATCAGTGAGCTGAAACAGCCTCACTGCTCACCCAGGAGTGTCACAGCAATGGACACAGCTGAAAGTCAAGCCAATGGACACACCAGCACTGCCCTGTGCTGCCCACCCCTGCAGAGCCGGGCCCCACTGCAGCCCACAAAGCTGGGGCAGGATGCTTCCTTCCAGCCCGCTGCGGCAGGGCCAGCTCACAGGAAGCAGTGGCAAAGGACGTCAGCATGCTCTGGGCAGGAGCTCTGGGGCTGGGGATGCCTCTGGAGTGCAGAGCAGCACAGGCTCACCCCTTCCCATCAGAGCACACCACCCTGGCATGCAGCCCGGCCTCACCAGAGAGCCCCCCAAAGCTGGCTGCATCCCCTGGGAACGTCCTCGCTGCTCCTGCCCTGCCCAGGACGGCAGCACTGCCCGAGCCTCACCACGCACTGCTTCACGAGGCCCCTGCCCCGGGCTCTGGGAGGCTCCTCTATCCGACCAGACCCTTTGTTAAGAACTGGCTCGCAGCCAAGAGAAACATTTTTTAGAGAATAAACTCGCTGAAGCCGTCTCTGCGTGCTCAGCAGAGATCAGCAGGCCCCGGGGCCGCGGCACTGGCGACTCCAGGCTCACACGGTGCCCTCAGGGCCCGTGCTCCGTGCTGGGATGCTGCGGAGATCTCTGCCCTCTGGGACAGGCGTGCGGTGCCCGGCTCGTGCCGGGGGCAGGTCCCCACGCAGCACTCGATGCCACGAGCAAAGCTGTCCTTCGAGAAGCAGCCTCCGTGCCAGCTGCCCGAGCGCCAGAGGCACAGGCGATGCAGTCACATTCCAAGGCTTATAAGGCAATTGTGTGGCCAGAGCTGTGGCCAGCACCCGCCCGGGGACAGGGACCTGCACACACCCAGGGTCAGACCCGGGAGCATTGCAACGGGAGAGGCTCAAACCAGCAGCCTCGGGCACAACCAGCTGTGGCACAACGGCTGGAGAAATGGGAGAGTTTTGTGGAGGGAGTCACGTCCGTGTGCAGGCAGCAGAGCAGCTTCCTCCTCTCCATGCCCATTTCAGGAGTGACCTCAGGCATGGAGTTGGGAGCTGCGCTGTGGAAAGGAGGGCAGAAGGGCACTGGCTAGGTCCTGGGATGCCAAGCCCCATGGTAGAGTGCTGACCAAGAAGCCAGTCCCACATCTCAGAGAGCAGATCCCCTCCTGCTGTGGTGGGCACACTCCGGAAGGGGCCTCCCCTGCCCCCCTCTGCAGAGGCTGTGCAGAATTTCACGTTTCTGCTGCAGCTCTCTGCCCGGAACACCCCCGTGCTGGGCTGCAGCTGATAAGGGACCAAGGAGGCTACGTGGAGCCAGGCAGGGCAGGATGCAGCATTCCCGGGGCCCCAGCTCATCTACATCCCCCATACGGCTCTGCCTCAGCCACGGCGGCCTCCCTCCCACAGAGGCAGGAGGAAGGATGGGTGTCACCAGCCTTGGTTTCTCTTACCCTGGAGATGGAGAGCGGCATGCTGAAATCCTTCCCTCCCTGCAGCCTGAAGCCCCAGGGTGCCGGCCCATTCAGCATCACCTTGTAGGACTCCATGTCGCCCATCTCTGCAAGGGAAGAGGGTGTGATCCCGGTGTCAGGGTACGTGGGAACAATGCAGGGAGAGCAGGTGAGGAGAGGGCTCGGCGCCTGGCAGGGCAGGACAGGAGGCAGCTGTTTCCAGCTGTAACTCCACCCTGACCATCCTACACTGTGGTTAGAGACGCACCCCAAATCCATCAGCATCTCCTCCAGCAACGTCAGAGCTGAGGGGCCCAGGCTAACACTGACTAGTGCCAGGGAGCCAGGCACAGCCCTGCTGCCACCCACAGTGGAGTGTCTGTGGGCTCTGCTCTCCCTTGCAGCACCCCAGGAACTCCTGCTGCTGAGAGCCAAGGCAGTTCAGATCGCAGAGAAGCAACAGCAGGTACAGAAGGGTATGAACCAGAAGCATTTTTGCCGGATGAATTAGCAGCAGCAGCACAGGAGCTGCGTGATGCCACCCGAGGCGCCTGGCAGAGCAGCCAGGCTGGCGCTCCGGCAGCCGGCCGAGCAGATGCTCCCTGGGAGCGAGCCCATCTCCGGGGCTTCGGCAGGAGGGAATCCCGGCGCTCCCCCGCCTGACAGCTGTCAGCCGGCCAAGGCTCCGGGCAGATGGGCCAGCACCAGCCTCTTGCCACCTTTTACCTGGAAGAAGCGGCAGACCCCCACGAACGGCCCCAGGACCGTCCTGGCGAGGGCGGACAGGGCCGGCTGCGGGACTCCCCACGCCTCGCACGGCCCGGCCGCAGGGCCGGGGGCCAGCGTGCCCCCGCTCTCCCCGGGCCGGTGCGGGCTATATAAGGCGTGTAAGACGACACCAGCCCGCTCCCCGCTCGGGAGGGCCGGGGGAAGAGCTGCGTGTCAGGCATTCCCGGCGCCCGGCAGCCGCGCAAGCCCCAGCGAGGCGCCGGGACGGGGCGGCCCGGATCGGGCGATACCCCCCACCTCTCCCCGCCGGGACGGGGCCCGGTCGCACCGGGGGTCTCCAGCGTGCACAGGCTGGGCAGCCCCTTCCTACTGCTGGGAAGCCCCACCCTGACCCGCGGGGGGCCCCAGGACCCCTCCCCATCCCATACCGCCGCCCCTCCCGGGGGTCGAGGACGCCGGCTCTGCCCCACACGGGCCCGACCCCGACCACCCGCCTTCCTCGGGAGCCAGGCCTCAGCCCTCCAACCCTTACGCCCCCATACCGCCCGGCAGAGGACGCAGCCCCCGCCACGGCCCGGCTCCCCGCACTCACCCGCGGCCAGCGGGGCCCGGCGAAGCGGGCGGGAGCGGAGCGATACCGTGAGGGCCGACGCGGGACTCGAACCCGGGCACCGCCCCCGCCCGGCCCGGCCCCACAGTATATAGGATCGGGAGGGGGCGGGGCCAGCCGGAGCTTCTGCCAATCACCGTGCGCGCCTCCGCCTGCCGGGGCGGGCGCGGCGGCGCCCCCTAGCGGGGAGGCATGAGCTGCCCCCGCCGCCCCCCCACTCCCCACAGCAGCGGCGGAGCCGGGTCCGGGAAGGGCCTTTATTGACCGAACGGCACCGGCGACATCAAGCCCAGTCCCGCCCTCCGGGGCTCTCCCGGCTCAGCAGCCGCACCAACTTGGCCCGAAGAGTGCTGTGAGGCTTGTGTCCGGAGCGCCCCGACAGCTCCTCTTGCCCTCCGCGCCCCCAGCCCGCGGCCCGGGGGTTCTGTGCCAGGGCGGCCCGGTTGTCATAGAGGGGCCCCCCCTCACTGCTGTGGCCCTCGGGGGCCTGTCGGCACCCCAGCTCCCACTGCCCTTCCTCCTCCTCTTCCTGGGCTCTGGCTGGATGTGGTTCTGCAGTGAAGATGTTCTCGTAGAGGTGCTCAGGGAGCGGCTTCCCCACAGCCCAGGGCTCACCAGAGCCTGGCTGCCCTGGCACAAAGAGGGGCTGCTGGCCCCGGGCAATGGAGGCATAGACAATGGGGCACGAGCCCTCTGGTTCTGGTGGGGTGAAGCAGAGGAGGTTGGCAGGGGGGTGGGAGGCAGGCTGTGTCGCCCCCAGGGCTGGATTGGGCTGGGGATCATCATTCCCAGGCCCCCAGGGCTGGGGCTCGAGGCCCTGTGCAAAGAGCTGGGGGTCTGAGACACTGAAAAGTCTGGGGTCCAGGGTGTCCTTGCCCTGCTGCTGGCAGGCGATGGCAGCAGCCACAGCCCGGCAGAGCTCAGGGGCCCGCGGGGTGCTGAAGGTGAAGGTGCCCTCGCCGGAGTCACTGCGGCGGCCAGCCTCGAAGGAGAAGACAGCCTGCAGAGTCAGAGGGGAGGATGAGGAGCTGGCACCCACCCTGGGCAGGCAACAGCCCCAAGAAGGGAGTTGGGGGACTCACCTGATCCTGGCCAAACTTGCGAAGGAAGGCGTAAGGCCAGGTGAGCAGGGGCTGGCGGGACTGGGGGTCCTTCAGCGTCAGGCTCTGGGGAAGGGCTGAGAGCAGGTAGTGCCCGTGCAGGCCACAGCGGGTGGCCGCATCTGTCTGGACCACCAGCACCAAGAATTCAGTCACTGTGGGAGCCAAACAAGGCAGCGGTCAACACTGCAGCACTGAGCTGCAGCCCACCCCAGCCCTATTCACTGCCCCTGCACGTACGGTCCTGCCAGGACGAGTAGAGGGAGTTCTCCTCCATGGGGACAGCGGGGCTGGGCTGGGTCCTGGCACTACTCGGCACTGTCTCTTTTGCACCCTGAAACAAAGGGATGTGAGTATGACCTGGGACTGGGGGGAGCACAAACCCCCTGCCTGCCCTGGAGCTTGCCAGCTCACCCAAGTAGGGCTGTTGGCTCTGCCAGACCCCTTGGTACCTGGAAGGCCAGCTGGCAGAGCTGGGTGATCCATTCATCCCGCTGCTCAGCTGCCAGCACATAGCTCTTCTCCGTGGTGGTGAGGTAGAAGGCGGCGGTGGCTTTGGGGCAGCTCTGGGTGCCCGCCGGGCCCACAGAGACGCAGTCAGAGAGGCGGATCACCCGGCGGGCACACCGCTGCAGGGGCGTCTTCTCCGGGACTGTGCCGTCATCCCGCACATCAAACTTCTCCATGCGGGCCACGCCGGAGGGGCTGGCGGCGAACAGCTGGGCCCGCATCTTTCTCCAGGACCTCTAATCCATGGGAAGGGCAAAGGCAGGGAAAAAACGGGTCAGCAAGTCTGCCTGTTACATCTGGCAGCACTGCCCTCCACGCAGTGCTTGGGAAGAGCCGTACAGGGCACGAGGGGCAGAGGGGAGTCCTGGCCTGCACCTGCCAGATGCTGTCGGAGGGCACAGAGAACAGGACAGACCCCCAAACTGTGGGGCAGGGTAGCCCCAAAGCTGGGTTGAGGGGAGTCTTGCCCTGAGCAGGCTTGGCATGGCTCACTGGGTGAGTCACTCACTCCCGGCTCCCTGAGCACCAGGTCCTGCTCTTTGTTCCCTGCTGCAAGTGCCGGCCTGCCGACCTGCAGCTGAGCTCTCAAGTTGTTCTCAGGACAGACCCTGATGCAAATTAAAGCCATTTTGAGCTGCTGAGGCTCCTGCTGGCAGCCTCACATCTGCTGAGCAGCCCGCTTCCTCCCAGGGGAGCCTCTGCAGTACCGGCACCTTCCCAGTCTGTCATGGGATAGCGGGGGTGAGTGCCACCGTGTACCTCAAAAGTGCAGCAGAGCCTCCACCCTGCAGGAACCAGATGCAACCAAGCACCCAAAATACCCACCACCCACCTGCCTCCTCCATGGCAGGGCACCGGCTCCTCACACACAGGGCTGCCCGCGGCGCTTTCAGGGCTTGGTTCTTGTTTGGCAGAGGTCAGAGTGTGATTGCAGCCCCACACATCCACCACAGGAGACCCCCACAGGACACAGCCACCCTGTCATGGCACGACCAGTGTGCCAGCAAGGCCTACTTCACCAACACCCAACAGCTCCTTGGAGCTGGCCCAACCCTGGGTACTCTCACCATGTCACCCATACCCTACCCTGAGGGTTGTGGCGCTCAGTGTCCCCTCCAAGGGCACAGAGGAGCAGCCCAAGCCACGAGGGTGTTGCACACATGGTGCTGGCCCCCCCAGGGCCGGGCTGATGGAGGGCACAGGGACACGGCCCACGTGCTGCCCAGGGCCCTGCTCCCACACACACACACACACACACGCTGGAGCTGCGCCACATCAACGCACGTTTATTCTTCCATTGCGACTCACGTGGTGACCAAGCAAGAAGGACCCCACACGGAGGTGAGCCAGAGTGGGTGCCCACGCACACGAGTCCCCTCAGCCACAGGGAGAGCCCCTCCTGTGAGTCTGCTGAGCCCAGGGCTCCCCCAGGGCAGCTCCAAGGCGTCTGTCTCCAGTCCCCCCTTCCGGGCTGCTGAGGGCCTGGCCCGAGGCCCAGCATCGTGACAAATCAGGGCAAACCCTCTACCAGCCCCAAATCCACCCTTTACCTTTCCAAATTTGGAGTGCTGCACATAGAGGATCCCATCCTTCACTGGTCTCTCCATGGGCCCAGTTCACCCTGGCAGCCAGCGCAAGGATCAGGGACTCGGGCTACCCACAGCGGAGAAAATGTGACTGCTGCAGCCCAAGGGAAGGCATGGGGCAGACTTCCTTCTCAGAGAGACTTCCCCTTTTTGGGGTGTGGGATGGGGGGCAGAGGCAGGGCCACGGGAGGTGTCCATGCGCCCGCCCTCCCCCTCTCAGCAGGGCAGTGGGGCAGAACGCGGGGGCAGAGCACAGGAAGCACCTCGGGGAGCACCTGACATGAGCATGGCGTGCTCCACCTCGCCCTGGCTGCATCCCAGCGTGTCTGGGGAGACGAACAGCCACCCACTGAGGATGCACAACTCCAGGTGAGGGAGATGGACCCATAGAAACCATGTGGATTTGTGAGGAGCAACACAAGACCCTGACCTCACCACTGCAGGGGGCTGGTAGGGGCAGCAGGCAGCTAGCCAGACCAGTCACCCCACCTGGGGCTTTCTCTTGCCCTGAGGCACTGCTACCTGCTTGCCCAACACACTGCTGATGTAATGGGCTGTTGCAGCACAGCTCCATACATTTCCTTCCGGGGCAGGAGCTTCGTCAGGCTGAGCTGGCAACAGTCCCGGTGACCAAAAGTCTGGAAAAGGGGCACAGCAGTGCAAGACAGGCCCTTGGGCTGAAAGGGAACCCCATCCAGGGGGAGTGTGGGGCAGCACACTCTCCAGGCTAGAAGTCCATAGAGCTGTGGGCCAGGTAGTCCTTGCGGCCGATGTTGCTGACTTGCTTGGTCTGCATCGCCTCCAGCTTGGGGCAGTTGGTGATGCGATGGCCCAGGCCACCACAGAAGGCACAGCCCCGCTCACCTGCAATGGGAGGGACAGGGTCAGGGCCAAGACAGCACAGTGCCACGCCAGGACAGCACAGTGCCATGCCAAGACAGCACAGTGCCATGCCAGGACAGCACAGTGCCATATCAGGACAGCACAGTGCCACGCCAGGACAGCACAGTGCCATGCCAAGACAGCACAGTGCCATATCAGGATAGCACAGTGCCACGCCAGGACAGCACAGTGCCATATCAGGACAGCACAGTGCCATGCCAGGACAGTGGCCCCCACCCTCCACCAGTGTCTCCCCAATGCTGCCACACTGGGAGCTGGGGTCCCAACTGGAGCCCAGGTTTAACAGCAATCCCACAGGGGTCCCTGTGTCAGCCAGGGGGTCTCTCACCTCTGATGTCCAGCATGGTCTCGTCCCCACAGTGCAGCACCTGGAGCACAGGCGGCACCTTCTGCTTCGCCTCCAGGAGCAGAGCCTTCAGGTCCATCAGCACCGACTCATCTGGGGGCAGAGACACAGGTCAGGCAAAGCCCAGCGCCACCATCTCCCCTCCATCAGCCATCCTGCTTGCTCAGAACACCACCTTGCCACTGCCCAGCTGCCTCCTCCAGCCCCAGCCCCGTGCTGTTCCTCACCACAGGCCTTGTTGATGAAGGTGGTGGCGATGCCGGTGTTGCCCGAACGGCCCGTACGCCCGATGCGGTGAACTGCGGAGACAGGGACAGGATGAGCCCCGGGTGAGCGCAGTGTGACAGACTATCCCTGCCCCAAGACACTGCAGAGACAAGCACAGAGCCTTGCTGGCCTCTAGACCCCTCCCACAAGGCCCAGTGCCTACCGTAGTTCTCAATCTCCTCTGGCATGTCGTAGTTGATGACGTGCTGGATGGCTGGGAAGTCCAGGCCCTTGGAAGCGACGTCAGTGGCAACCAGGACATCCTTCTTCCCATCCCGGAAGGCCTCGATGGCTTTTGTCCGTTCTTCCTGATCTGCAAAGATCCAGCAGAGAAGATCAGCGAGGGCAGAGCTCCCAGCCCTACCTACTGCAGCAACCACTACGGCCTCAGAGCCAAGCATCACTTCCTCAGGCAGCCTTTCTCCCAGTGAAGGAGCAGAGGGGTCTCTACATCCCATAGGGACCTGCACTGTGTTTATGCCTGCTTCCTACAACGTGGAGCTCACTCCTGACACTGCCACAGCCTTTCCTCAAACCATCAACAACTGCTCCATGCTGGCACCTTCCGTGGCCACAAACATTCCTGGGGTCACACCACAGCCCAGGCCTCCCTGGGACCCTCACTGACCTTTCCCTCCATGGATGGCCACAGCTTCCACGCCTTTGAGCAGCAGGTACTCGTGGATTGCATCGACATCTGCCTTCTTCTCTGCGAAGATCAGCACCTGTGGCAGCACAGGCATTGTATCAGAGCCCTTTCTGCAGGCTGGCACTGCTGGCACCAGCACAGCCCCCTGGGGAAGCCCAGTCTCTCTTGCTGAGCAGAGCACACAGCACTGCTGGCCCCAGGACCTGCTCATACATGGAGCATGGCTCAGCCACATGCCCACCTCGCACAGGGGGTTCCCCCTGCCAGCTCCCCCCATGCCCCAGTGTGACCACATTGTGCCCAGCATACTCACGGGTGGAGGGGTCTTCTGCAGGCACTCCAGCAGGTACACCATCTTGGCCTCCTCTTTCACATACTCCACCTCCTAGGAACAAGCAGAGGGATGGGTCAGGCAGCAGAGGAATTGCCACTCGGTATCCCTTAGCCAGCTGGGAAGGAGGGCCATGAACCCCAGCTCCCTGGCAGAGGGAGGTATTAAGTGCCCTCATGAATGTTTCTGGCCTCCCACACAGGCACAAGGGAGCACCCAAACACCTCACCTGCACAACATCCAAGCTGGCAGCACCCGCTCGCCCAACGTTAATGGTGATGGGCTTCACCAGGGCACTCTTGGCAAAGTTCTGGATCTTCTTGGGCATTGTTGCACTGAAGAGGAGGGTCTGCCGCTGGCCCTGAACAGGGAAGAAGCCTTTAGCACTCACCCAACCTGGCACGTGAGGATTGAGCTTCAGGGTGCTCCTATGGTGGCAGTTCAGCACCTTGAAGTAGGAGAAGATGGTACGGATGTCCCCCTCGAAGCCCATATCGATCATCCTGTCAGCCTCATCCAAGGCCAGGTACCGGCAGATGTCCAGGCTCACCATCTTCTTCTGCAGCAGGTCCATCAGGCGCCCAGGGGTTGCCACCATCATGTGTACCCCACTGTGGGGTGAGAGGAGGCCACAGTCAAGCCCTTGGGATTCCTGCCCCATGCAGGGCCCCTCCCTGGCACATCACTTTCACCCCCACGCTGTCCTGAAGCCAGGGTGCCACCCCTTAGCCCCCTGCCAGAAAACAGAGCAGCTCAAGCCCCGTGGACTCCCCCAGGCCTTACTGTTTGATGGTCTCCATCTGCTCCTTGACAGACATGCCCCCGATGCAGAGGGCGCAGCGCAGGGGGGGCAGCCCATCCTCCTGCAGCAGACGGCAGTAGTACTCCAGGATGCCGTGGGTCTGCCGGGCCAGCTCCCGCTGCCGAGACAAAACCAGCTCATTCCTACACCTCTGGGCAGGCAGAATTTAGGACTGCCTCTGCAAGTCAGTCACAGCCTCCTCCCGACACTCACCGAGGGACAGATGATGAGTCCGTAGGGTCCCTCTCGCTTGGAGAATGGCAGCCTCTTCTCCTGCTCCAGGCAGAACATGATCACCGGGAGGGTGAACACCAAGGTCTTCCCAGAGCCAGTGAATGCAATGCCAATCATATCCCTTCCTGAGAGGCTGACAGGGAAACGGGGCCGATGGGGAGGAGGAACATCATGGAATGGCTCAACCTCCAGGGCTCAGCAAGGTGACAGCGTGCATCTGTCACCAGGGAAGAGCACCTGGTCCACCACTGAGTGGGCTGTGGGAGCAACTGCTCTGTACTCTGGGATGGGGATGGAGCACTCACATTGTGGGGATGCCTTGGATCTGTATGGGTGTTGGCTGCTGGATTCCTTTCTTCTTCAGGCCTCTCAGGATAGCTGCCAGAGAACAAGGGACAATGCACATTCATGACCTGAACTATCCCCTCTCTTCTCCCAGCAGCTCTCCCAGCAGTGACAAACACCCCTCAGGCCAACAGCCAGGAAAAAGGTGGGATCCCTTCCAGGCTCCTCTCCTGGCCTACCTGCTGGGAACTTCATCTCCTTGAAGCTCTTGATGGGGGGAGGGATGCCCTCCCCCTCCACCAGGATGTGGTACTTCTTGCGCACGCGGTCGTGCCGAGCCTCCGACATGCCCAGGATGTAACGAGGGGCTCTCCAGCTGGGAAAGCAACAGAAAGAGGTCACGGTGCAGAATGAGGCCAGGGCTCCAGAACCAGCAGCTCCCATGGAGGAATTCAAGGGAACTCCCTGCTAGGCTCCAATATCCCCCGGGTAAAACAGATAACCCCAAGGGGCTCTGTGGAGTGAGCGCAGGAGAAGATCTGAGCCAGTTCTGTGCATTAAACCCTTCCCCAAAATCTCAGTGAAAAGTGCTAAGCTAACAGCTTATGGATGGTGGATGGAAAATGCCAAAAATGTCTGGACACACCTTAATTGTCTCCCTGACCCTGCCTCAGAATCACTGAAGAAAAGAGCTCTGAGATCATTAAGTCCAGTCTTCGATCAATCACTGCCTTGACAATGCTGCCTCGAGCAGCACTGGCTCCAAAGATTACACCAGTCTCTTTCTCTGTCTTAGGGACCTCCCAGACCTGAAGATCCACCCCGAGGCCTTCTAATTTAATATAAACGTGCTTTATCAAGCCTTACTGTACATAAAACAACATCCAAGGTGACTCAACAGCCTTTGATTTTACACATAAAGACACAAAGACAGTCACTCAGGCAAGAGGCTGCAGAGCCACACTGTTCCTGCAAGACTCTGTGGCTTCTAGTTCTCTTCAGCCACGATGAAGTGCTGTTTTCAGAAGGACAGCTCCTGAGCTGTGCTGTGAAACTTGCCTGGTTTTGATGGGGTCGTCATAGGTGATGCCCTTGGCCATCTCCTTCACTGACATCAGAGCTGCAGGAACAAAGATGAGTCAGAGCAAGCTCTCCACATCCACACCAGCCTCACTGAGAGCTACTTGGGCAAACAGTCTGGGAGACCATGTCCAGAGACAGAAGAGGAGAGGCAGCAGCACCGACAGCCCCTCTGGCACCGGAGCACCAAGTGCTGCTGTGACAGAGCCCTGTCACAGACGTGTCCCACCCGAGCCAGGCAGGGCCAGCTGAGGGGACCCACTGTCACCTCCCGTCCCACTCCTGAGCATGAGCATTCCCAAGGCAGGGAACAGCTCTCCTGCTGCTCTGGGAGCTCTGGAGACAGATCTGAGACACACAACTCCCACTCACCTCGGCCCTCTGCCACGCTCTCCAGGATCTTCTCTTCCTCCTTCAGCTGCTTCTCCTTGGCTGACTCCTTCCGAGCTGGGGGAGAGCCAAGAGACAGTGAGGAGGTTTGCTGTCCCTGAAAGACACCCAGCCCCCCCAGCAGCCCCTCCCTTACCTTCCGCCTTCTCTTTGAGGTGCTGGTGCTGGTCCAGCAGACTGATGTTGGACTGGGGTCCCAGCGGGATGTCATCCTCGTCCCCGCGCTGCTCGCTCCCGCTGTCCCGCTGCTCCTCCTCCGACACCACCTTCCGCCGCATCTGCAGCAGCTTCTGCAGCTGCAAGGACGCGGGTCGAGGCGGAGTGAGCGGCCTGGCGGCGGGAGCGCCGCTCGGAGCCCTCCCCGGGCGGCCCCGCTACCCCGTTACCATCTGCTGCTTGCGCTGCTTGACGGGCACGTACGGCACGTAGTCATCATCGTCCTCTCCGGACAGGTCGGACGTGTCCACCGGCTCCTCGCGCGGCCTCTGTGGGGAGACACGCGGTGAGGGGAGCCTGGGGCGGCACCGGGAGCGCGGGGCGGGCGGTACCGGGGCCGGGCCCGCTCCCACCTTCCGCTCCGCCACGGCCTCCATGGCTCCCACCCGGAAGAGCCACGGGAAGTGACGTCATGGCGCACAGCGCCGTCTCCTAGCAACGCGCTAAACGCACCGCTGGGCGGGAGCTGCGGCTCGGCCCGACGGGTCCCCGCGGCGGCCAAACTTGCGCAGAATGCGTTCTACATTCTCCCCCACCCCCCTGCCGCTCCCCAGCCTCCCCGGCGCGGCAGAAAGCAGCAGACAGCGGGGTTTAAATAAAATAAAAAATTAAAAAGTTCTTTATTGGGTCCAGCACGGTCCTTCCCCGCGGCACGGGGAGCCGCGTGCCCGCGGAGAGGGGGACGGGACGGCCGGGATCACCCCGCGGGGAGGGGCAGGAGGATGGAGGGAGCCCCGGGGGTCCCCGCGGGGCAGGAGAGCACCGGGGCCCCCCGCGAAGGAGGGGACCCCACCGAGGTGAGGCGGGGGGCACAGTGAGGAGAGGCGAGCGGCCGTGGGTGGGTGGGGGTGGTC
>VZRO01000100.1:373-62859 GCA_013397915.1 Daphoenositta chrysoptera | reverse complement strand
GCCCGGCGCGGCCCCGCCCCGCCCGGTTCCGGCCCCGCCCCGCGGCGGCGGCGGCGCCAGGATGAGCGGGCGGCGGGTGGACGCCAAGGTGGTGCTGCTGGGGCAGGACGGCGTGGGCAAGAGCAGCCTCGTGGAGCGCTGCGCCCACGGCCGCTTCCGCGCCGGGCCCTACCAGAACGTGAGTGCCGCACCGGCCCCGCGTCCCCCTCCGGTGTCTCCCCGGGATGAGCCCCTCGCGTGGCGCCCCCGCATCCTGCCCGCGGGCCCCCGTGTCCCCGCCGTGTCCCCGGGATGCTGCCACCCCCGTCTCCGGGACGGCGTCCGCTCGTGTTGAGCCCGCCGTGCCCGGGCGGGATCCCCCGCATCCCTCCCGCGGGTCCGCCCCCTCCTTTCCTCACCCTCCTTCCCCTCGTCCCGGGGTGAATTCCCGCGTCTCCCCGCGTCGGTTTCCACCGCGTTCCCCGGCCGGTTCGCAGCACTGCTCTCGCTCCGCTGGCAGACGATCGGCGCCGCTTTCGTGGCCAAGGTGCTGTCCGTGGGGGACCAGACGGTGACCCTGGGCATCTGGGTGAGTGCAGGGGCCGGGGCTGTGCCGGCCCCGCGCCGACATCCCTGGCCCAGGGACCCCTGAGAGCCCCCGGCCCCGGCACCTGCCGAGCGCTTCCCTGTCGCCCGCAGGACACGGCGGGCTCGGAGCGCTACGAGGCCATGAGCCGCATCTACTACCGGGGAGCCCGGGCTGCCGTCGTCTGCTACGGTGAGGGCACGGAGAACGGGAAGGGGAAGGAGCCGGCGGCGGCGGAGGTCCCGGGCCGGGGTGGTGGTGACAGCGGCGGGTCGGGCACTGAGGAGCGGTGTCAGCAGACCCTGGCTGCTCTCCGCAGATCTCACCGACAGTGGCAGCTTCCAGCGAGCCAAGTTCTGGGTGAACGAGCTGCAGAACTGCGAGGAGGTACGGGGGGGCCGGGGGCTGCGAAGGCTCGCTGTGGGGCAAGGGGTGCTGGTGGTGGGGACGTGGGGACACCCCTCCCAGCCCTTCTCCTGCGGCAGGGCTGCCGGATCTACCTGTGTGGCACCAAGAGCGACCTGCTGGAGGAGGACAGGAGGAAGCGGGGCGTTGACTTCCACGATGTGCAGGACTACGCTGACGGTAGGGCCGGTGCTGGCCCTTCCTGGGCTCATGCAGCATTGGGTGGGTGGGGAGTGAGGGAGGATGGAGCTGCTGCATCCACACGAGGAGCTCTGCCCTTGCTGTGGGCTCACAGCAGATCCGATGGCACCAGGGCTCCCTGTATGGGGAGGCACCGGCTCTGCCAGGGACCTCCCTGGGCACAGCACGTCCTGACACGGGCAGGCACGTGGCCAGCTGGGCCAAGGGGCCGGGAGCCCTGCCCTGGGTCCCTGCCAGCCCGTGTCAGCAGCCGTGCCCAAGGGGTGACTCTGGGGGCAGACAAGCCCGTGGAGCCGTATCTTGCACCTACAGCAAGTGTCACCCTGGGCCCTCATTGCAGAGATCAAAGCAGACCTCTTCGAGACCTCCAGTAAAACGGGCCAGAGCGTGGGTGAGTAGCTCCTCGCTGGGGCTGTGTCCTGGCTGAGCAGGGCTGGGGGCTCTGCCTGGCACAGGGGCACCCACACCTCCCGTTCCTCCTCTCCCCGCAGATGAGCTGTTCCAAAAGGTGGCTGAGGACTACGTCAACTTCTCCGCCTTCCAGGTGATGACAGGTGAGTAGGCAGGACCCGTCCCTCCCCGGGCACCCTCTCCTCTAGGGAGGGTGCAGAGCATGAGCTCTGGGGTCTGGCAGAGCTTCCCCTGGGGCTGCTGTGGCTCCGTGCCAGGGATTGTCTCATGGAGTTTGAGTTCCATCACAGCATCCTCGTTCCTGCTCAGCCCAGGCTCAGCACAGCCACGCAGCTGGGCCATGGTGGGAGCCAGGAGCCACGCCGGGCTGCAGGACTGGCTCAGCTCTGCACCAGCCCTGCCCAGGCATGCTCAGCCTGGCTGTGCCTCCTGCCCTGGGCTGTGCCGTGGCTGTGAGCTGTGCCATGACCCCGAACCTCGCCACCTCTCCACGGGGCACCAAACCCTCCCCAAGGGACCTGCTGGGGCCCACACCTGGGACCAGCAGCTTTGGTGGTGTGGACATGCCAGCAGCCTGCTGCTCCTGCTCTCTTCCAGAGGACAAGGGTGTCAACCTGGGCCAGAGGAACAGTCCCTACTTCTACAGCTGCTGCCACCACTGAGCCCCTGTGCCAAAAGGGAATTGCTGCTGCCGGACGGGCAGCTGGCGAGCGCCGGACTCCTCCGGTTTTTTACCTGCTGTGTTTTAGCTGTTGGAGCCTGTCGCAGCACAGCCTCCGGACTGCTCCCGTCCCGGCACACGGAGCGGCACAGGGCTGCCGTGCAGTGCCGGGAATCCACGGACTGTCACCCTGGGGACCCCTCCCTGGCACCTGCGGCGTGTGGGGGAGCTGCGCTGGCCCAGCGGTGCCCGGTAACTTATTCTCTTGGAGATGCTCGAGTCTTTGCAGGTTTATTTAAGCGTCTTCTCTCGAGGTGTACAATGTAAATAAAATGCATTGTGGTCTGAGCTGTCCCCCTGCACGCGAGGCTGTTGGGGCTCTCCCTTCCCTGCCTCCCCCCTCTCAGCAAGACAAACCACAAGAGGACATCGAGAGTAAAGTTAAACTTTACTTTACAGTAATTTTTCTTCTATATACAAAGAATTACAGTACATGTTCTGGGAGCACCTGGGCAGGGCAACCCTCTTTTCATTATAAGTTTCACATACACAGCCAACAGTCTAAGGGGAGCAAAATGAAAGTAATCAATGGTCCAAGACTCTCCCCTCTCCCTCTTCTAAAAATAATATACATGCTGGAAGTATGTAGTTTTCTCTCACCTGCTCTGGCATTCCTGCTTACAACTGACAGACGAGTCCTGGCCAGGGCTGAGCACCCCCGTGTCCCCCACCCCAGTGCTCGGGCTGGCCCCTGCCTTGGCTGGGATCCTCCACTCCTGATGTGTTTCCCTCTGGCTGAGCCTGCAGAACAGGACCCTGTGGGGGACCCCCGTTTGCTGCCACCCCGTGGGCAGCAGACCTCGGAGAGGAAGGAAGGCAGCGTGGGGCTGCTCACACCAAGGTTCCCCCCACGAGCAAACCTCCCGCCCATGGCTCCAGCACAGCTTATGCTGGTGCCACGAGTGGCTCCATGTCCCTGGGCAGTGAGGAAGGGGCAGTGGGCAGCCACCCTCCCCAGGGCCCTGGGCTAGCTGGCAGCCGGGACCCCAGCTGAGAGCCCGCTGTGCCGGAGGGTGGCAGGGGACATTAAAAGCGAGGCGTGGGGTCCAACACCTTCAGTGTCTCGGGATGAGCAGGCTGGTGGGGCAGTGAGCTCGGCACCACGGATAGGCAGGGCTGGGAGCGCCGCTGCTGAAAGGCTTCCATGGCCCCTCGCAGCAAGAGCCACTCCCTGCCTGCTCCTGCTGCTGCCAACACCTCTCACCTCCCACCCACGCCGGCCGGGGCCACCCTCAGCTCCAGCCACGCTCCACCTTCAGCCTCCCGGTGCTTGCTGCTTTTCCTTTTAACAAGTTCCCAGTGTCTAAAAAAAATACACAAAACCCAGTTCCTTGAAGTCAACAACTCGGAAACATCAGAAAAAGAAACAAAAACTGAAACCAGCTCAGTACCAAACGGACACGAAGAACATGCAGTAGCGGATGCCTGCTTGCTTCACGTGGCTCCACGGGCTCCCCAGGGGGCTCAGTGGCACACTGGTTTGAGTCTCAAAACCATCATAAACTGAAGGAACCGAGTCACTCCTTGTTCTGTGTCAGTCACACGTGCTGAAGCCCGGCCCCAGCTCCGGGGGGATGGGATCAGCCGGCCGAGAAGCCCCAGCCCGCGGGCCAGGAGCCGTGAGTCCAGCCCTACTGTGCTAAGCTGCCGACGACGGTTTACAATAGCACCACAATAGCCCAAGGGCTTTGCCAAGGGCAAACTTGATTAAAACTTTACCTTGAAATAGGCCATAGCAACACCCATTTCTCAGATTTCCCTAGGAGGTAGATTCAGTGCTGTAGGGACTGTCATCACTGCTGCTCCTCCAGCCCGAGCTCACACAACCTGTCCTGTCCCCCCGGCACCAAACTTTGCTTACATCACTTTTGTAGGACCCGGAGCAGGACTCTTGCATTCTCCCATCTCCTGCTAAGCAAGGGCACTGCCACCGCACAGGTGAGACTCCTGCTGAAGCCAGGCATGCGGCAGAGCAGTCCCCAAGCTCCAGTGTCCCGTGTCCCAGGCCCTGGGAGCCCCAAGCACCCATCAGCCCAGCCGTGCTGCTGCAAGAGGAGCAGCCTCGGCTGCAAATGCTGCCACCAGCGTTATCACTATCACAGGAGGGTGGGTAATTAGCGCGGGCAAAGCCTGGGAGATCAAACACAGCAACCCCCCCACACTTTCCGAGTAGCTGCACGATTTGCCACTTTGCTTTAACACTCACTGGCTAGCAAAGGCCGAAAGCCTCATCAGTAATTTAGGGCAAAGCACATTACAAGCAGGTTACAATTATGGCTATTCCAAACATCAAGCAAAATCAGAAGTTAAGGCTGAAATTAAAAATAAACAGAAGGTGTTGAAGGTCTGAGGTTTCTCAAAGTCCCCCTGCCCTGTCACAACACTGGCTGTGGTGCCCAGATAGGTGCTGGGCACATCCACAGCGTGCTCAGGGCTAAAACACTGCCAAGAGCATCAAGGTTAGGGATGCTTTTTCTTTCTCTTTTTTATTTCTGTGAAACTAAGCTGAAGCTTTTCTAGGAAATGCACTGTCTCACCTTAGCTCTTTAATGTCCTTTACATTCAACCATCTCTCTTATCTCCCAAATTTTAACACCAAGCCACACCTTCAGAGCCTCTGCCTGCAGGGGTTTAACCCTGAATTAACACGTGCTCCCACGGTACCACCCAGATGCTTTGTGTATTGAAGTGACTCTGGTTCCTGAGGGTTTTTTTTTTTTGTTAAATAGGAAAAGTTTAACTGGAGAACGGCAATAAAGCAAGCTACCATGAGCTAATTTGCATCTGAAGACGTGCAGGAGGCGAGGTGATTATTCCTTACAGTGGTAACTCTCCTGCTAGATTCACCAGAGCCCTGGCTGACAGTGGGCATCGAGGAAGGAAGATGGGACAAGCCACACAAGCCAGTGGCCTGTGCCTGCTCCCCTCCTGCCCACATCCCACAGGTCCTGTGGTGGCTCCTCCTCTGCAACCCTCCTCCCAATGAGGCACAAGGCCCTGACCACGCTGTTATCCCTCATCAGAGCTCCTCCATCACCAAAGGTCACCCAGGAATCTCCTGCCCACATGGAAATCCAACGCTAAAGTGGGTCCTGCTGTGGGGTGGAGGCCACGGCCGCTGACCCCAGCCCACTGCTCTGAGCAGGGGCAGCAGTTATCCTAGCAGGAGGGATGTTGACCAGCAAAGCATTTGTATGGGAGCAGAGCCTTCATCCCCTTCAGAAATGGGAAGAGGGAGCCGTTCCTGCCAGGAGTGACTCTGGAAAATTCCTGTGAGCCGTCGTGGGACACCAGGGAAGGGACAGAGATAATTACACCCTTGATTCTGCTTCTAGAGCGCTCCACACCAGTGAATCAACACAAGAGTCACCTCTCACCCACCCTGGGTGCAATTAGGGCTGACCCAGGACTAAGTGACCAGGTGACTGGATCCCTCCAATACTGCAAAAGAGCACTACAGCCTTGGCATGGAGCTGCAGCCAAGGCCTGAGCCCAGCACGAGGCTGCAGCAGTGCCTCTCCCAGGGTCTGCCAGCGGTATGGGTTACTTTGTCTCTACCCTCTACATTTAAAATCCCACGTGAATCAAACTGGCTGAACGCTGAAGGCAGCAATGAACAGCAGCAAACAAACCCAACTGCTTCAACACAAACACGTCCCTGTCCTCCTCCAAGGCAGTGCTGCCAGCTGCCACCACAGTGAGTCACCTTGAGTTCAGAAGAAGCCCACATTTCCTTCACAAGGGTTTTGCTGCCTGAAGCTGTTCCCCAGCTTATCTCCCTGAGGAGGGCAGCCTGGACAAGGCAGGGCTGCTGGGACCTCTCTCTGCACCTGGTCAGGCCTTGTCTATGTGACCCAGCAAGCCCAGACACTCCCAAAAGCACCACTACTCCCTCTGAAAAGCCCCCCTGACCTGACAGAGCATCGCCCAGGACCCCAGCGAGGGCAAAGAGGGAAGAGCAGCTTCCTGGCTTCCTCTTTCAATGATGTTCCTCAACACCAGTCTTGCCAAGCAGCCTCCTAGCTATGCTGAATTCAACTTTCCAACAGCACCTGCAAGGTAGCAAGCCAGAAACCTGGAACCTTGTGGAAAAGGGAGACAAGAAGAGAGACGGGGTACAGTAGCTGCAATGAAGAAGGCTGTGGGAAATGCCATGCAATGGTTTAATCCACTGTTCCAAACAAGCTTTTGGGTAAGCACCTGCTGCATGAAAGGCGGCTGCTGCCGTGAGCCTCACCCTGCTACGTGAGCCCGCGATTTAGAGAAGTGATTTTTTCCAAACCTGCTCTTGTGAGAATTCACCGAGAACTTCTCCATTTTACAGATTTAAAAAAGCCTGCACCAAAAATATTCACAGTTTATTTTTTCATGAAACAAGTAACTAGTTAACACGTGACAATGCGAAGCGGAGGTGGACAGAGCAGTGCAGAGACCTCTCTGGTTACAGCGGGAGCTGGCTGGGCGCTGGCACTGAGGAAACCCTACTTACACAATCTACATGACTAAGTCCAGCTCATGGGAAGCCTTATAAATGTAAATTCAAGATTTATTTTCCTTCTCACACATGATAAATACTTAATATACTGAACATCATAATCTTTTTTTAAATTTTTGTTTTAAAACGTTAATGAATGCCCTTAAGGTAATCTTCTCTCTCAATGGATCTGAGTTGTCCTGATTCCCTTTGTGGAGGAGTCACGCAGAAACGCAAGCTGCTTGCATTTCCCCAGTTTCAGCAGCGAGCAGGAACTGACCTGCCAGTCTTCCCGGAAAAAAACAACATTAAACAAGTAAGTTTCCATAAGCCATAAAGCTTTTCCAAGTCGTGAGCTATTCTACAAAGGATCTGAAATGATTTGGACTAGAGAAGAGACGCACCACAGCACTGGTAAAGTCCCCTTGTGCCCAGCACACCCGGCCTTTACAGCAGGACGTTGTCTCGGGGTGCACACATCAGGAAAGGAGAATGGACCAGGATTTGTCTTGGTACAGGTGTCTGCCTCCCTTCATAGAAAACTGCAAAGCTCATGACTGCCTGCTCTGGGAGCAGCAGGCACTTGCAAGCCAGGTGGGAACAAGGACGTGCTCCCGTGTCGGAGGAAGGGGGTCAGCACGGGGCTGACCTCTCCCTTCGTGGGGAGGGAGGGGCCTGTGGATCTGCCTGGAAGGAGAAGGAGAAGGAGAAGGATACACACACTGGAGCTGCGCAAGGGTCTGGCGGCGGCATGGAGATCCGAGGCTGCGGCCCCAGATCGGTGGAGCTCAGGCAAACCAGAGGTAATGTGTTGTGAGAGTGGGAAAAAGCTGGTCAGCAGCGTTTCCTCGGCAGGACACCAACCCTATCCAGGCCAGGCAGTGCCACCTGAGGAGGTCTGTCCTCCTCCTGCCTGCGAGGGTGCTGGTGGTCACAAGATGCTGCAGGTCCCTGGGACTCTGCTGCCCGCCCGACGAGCACCACAGCCAAGCCAACTTCTGCCTCAACGCTTGAGTGAACGGCTTTCAGCAGGCCTAGTCTGGACACCAGCCTGATGACCACCAGGTACTAAATATCACCTTCACTGTAAAAGGGAGAAGAGAAAAAAGAAAGCCAGCCAGCTGCTGGAGCCCACTGAGTTCCAGTGTGAGAACTACAATTCAGTTGGATGGACGCACACGCGCACACACACATGCACACCAGCACAGTCCAGTTAATTCAAGTCTCCTTTGGTTGTAGAAGAGTTAAGCCAGAAGCTGCACAAGGGGAAGGTGTTGAGATGGGTCCCGACCCAGCTAGGGCAGCCTTGCCTCTGCGCTGTGCAGCGAGCAGGACAGGCTTGGCTTGCTGCTGGCAACACCACGTGTGATGGAACACGTTCTCAACACGTTTGAGGCAAAGGGAGAAAGGACTGCTCGGTCTGCTGGCTGACGCTGACAACAGAGGTCTAGAAGAGACTGGATGGAAATTTGAAAAGGAGCACTGTCCCCCTGGCAGGGCAGTGCTCAGCACCTCCAGGGACCCACTCTGCTCTGCTCCGCTATTGCTGCTTTATGGGTCACTACGTTGTCAAGTGCAGGGAAACACTCCGCATGTCCTGTGCTAAAGGATTAAGACACAAGAATGAAAAAACTGCCAGACGACTTCTTCCAAGATCTCTCTTTTCCCTGACTTCCTCCAGACTTGCCACTTCTTGGGCCTGGCCAGTCGCTGCTCTGTAAAAAAGGAGCCTGAATGGATACTGCCTATTGCTGGAGAAAACTGCACTGAGCGAGTGCAGGAGCTCCTCTCCCATCTCACTGGAGACAATCCCTGTCCTTCAACAAACCACACACACACAGCATGTCCCAGTAAACACACGGACAAACCTCGCAAAGCAATGCCCTGCAGGAACAGAGACCTGGGCAGCTGATAAAATCCCTTCCCTGCTTCTAGAGTCTGGCGAGGACACACACCTGACTGCTCACCACCTGATCCCTGAAACATCTCCAGTGCCAGGGCAGCCTGACTGATCCACTTTCTTCAAATGCAGTAACAAGAGCAAGGCCCCTGGCTGTGCCTGGGAACCCACCTAAGAATCAAACCTGGAGTTTGAACATGCTGGACCAGTAATGTGACCATTTCAATGGAATTGGAGATTTTTACCCAGAGTGGACTCTTTATTTCAGCTTTACCATTTGTAAAAGGAAGAGAAAAAGGTCACGGATGCTCTCCCCCTTTGGCTGGGCCAGACTCAGATTTAAGAGAATGTCCTTGCTCATGTCACAAGAGAATACGGATGGGATGTGCATGGGTTAGGGGCTGGGCTCAGGGAAGTGAATAAAAAAAACAAAACAAAGATTCCCCCTCCCTAAACATTAAACGACTGAAACCTGCCTCCCATATTCACCAACCTCACTTTGGCTCTGAGTCAGCCAACTCACGACAGACAGAATCCTGGTTACGGGCTAGCGCTGTGTTTTGTTCAGGCAAAGGGTCCTGCCCCCGAGGAGTCTGTGCTTTTCCACTCAGCCAAGAAATCTGATCAATTGTCTGAATGTTCGTGACAAGCCACTGCATCTGCTCCGGGGGCACCGGCGCTTCCCTGGCTGGCCGAGGGGTCTGCTCGAACGCACACAATCTCTCTGATGTCCACGGGGTCTGCTCCGTGGGGGCTGAGGCCACTTCCCAGCTGGGCTGAAGGGTTGGCTCTGGTAGTTTCTCTGCTGTCCGCGAAGGCTGCTCTGCGGGCGTCAGGGCTTTCGCGGTGGGCCAGTGGCTTTGCTCGTGCGTCTGTAGTTTCTCCGTAGGCCAAGGTACTTGTCCGATGTGTGTCACCTTCCCAGCAGACCAAGAGATTTGCTCCCCAGCCAACATGGTCCGCTCTTTCTGCTGGGGACTCAGCTCCACGGCTGGGGCTCCTCTCTCCTTTGGCTGAGCGTTCTGGTCGACGGGACGCAGCGCCTTCTCCGACAGCAACAGCCTCGGAGCTGATGCAGCCAGAGGCTTGTCCAAGGCTTGAGGCCGAGGAGCCACGGCAGCAGCCAGCTTATCCGACGCCTGAGGCCACGGGGCTGCAAGAGGCCTCTCCAAGAGCTGAGGCCGAGACACCCCAGAGCTGAGAGCCTTTTCCAAAGGCAGGACCCGCAGGGCCCCGGAGTCAGCAGCCTTCTCCGGAGGCAGGGGTCGCAGCACCCCGGGGGAGAGAGACTTCTGTGTGAGCGGGATGCGCAGAGCCCCCGAGCTGAGAGCCTTCTCCACGGGCAGGACGTGCGGGGACCGGGAGCCAGGGGCCTTCTCCGGAGACAGGGGCCACGGCGAGCCTAAGCTGGGAGCCTTCTCTGTGGGCAGGATCCGTGGCATACCCGAACCAGCAGCCTTCTCTGGAGGCAGGGGACGGGGTGACCCAGAGGTGGGAGACTTCTCTGTGTCTGGGACCCGCACTGCCCCGGAGAAGGAAGCCTTTTCTAGAGGCAGGGATCGTGGTACTGCTGATCCAGGAGTCTTCTCTGAGGGCAGGATCCGTGAGACTGGGGAGTCAGGGACTTTTTCAATGGGAACAGACCACAACACCTCAGGACTGGAAGCCATCTCCAATGCTGGGACCTGCGACACCACAGAGCTGGAAGCCTCTTCCACAGCCTGTGGCTGCAGACTCTGGGCAGAGGAGTCGTCCAGTGGCTGGAGCTGATCGGCCTCAGGAGGTTCATCCTCCGGCTGGGACTGCAGCGTCCCCACCGTGGCAAGGAGTCTGTCGGACAGTGGAGGATGGAGGCATTTCACAGGGAACTCATCCAGCAGCTCGGGCTGCTGGGTCCTGCTGTCAATGAGGGCCTTGTCCGATAACTCCAAAACCTCGGGGGCGTCAGGAGTCTCATCTGACAGCTGGAGCTGCAGGTCACCAGCAGTAACAAGCGACTCATCCAACGGGGACGGCGGCGTTCCCGGAGGAGATTTGCTTGGCAGCTGAGGCTGCGAGGTGTCACTGGAGGACTCGTCCAGCGGCCAGAGCACCGCGTTGCTGGGAGGTTTGTCGGGCTGCTGAGGCCGCAGCGCTACAATGATGGGCTGCTTCTCTGACTGCAGCCTCAGGGACAGGGCAGCCTGGGGCTTGTCTGATGGCTGCAGGCGGAGCGACAGGGTGGTGGGAGGTTTGTCTGAAGGCTGAAGCCGGAGTGAGAGGGTGGTGGAGGGTTTGTTGGATGGCTTCAGCCTCAGTGACAAGGTGGCAGGGGGTTTATTTGACGGTGGCAGTCTCAGAGCCAGGGTGGCAGGTGGTTTGTCTGGTGAAGGCAGCCTGAGGGCCAGGGTGGTGGGGGGCTTGTTTGAGGGCTGCAACCTCAGGGCAAGGGTGGTGGGGGGCTTGTCTGAAGAAGGCAGCCTCAGTGCTAGGGTAGCAGGGGGCTTTTCTGGTGACTGCAGTCTGAGGGCCACAGACTGAGGTAGGCTGTCCACGGGCTGAACACTCAGGTCTGTGTCTGCCTCTGTGTCTGCAGGCAGCTGCTCGGGTGGCTGGGTGTCCTCGCCGTTAGTCAGGCCTTCTATGGGAGGCGCATACTCACGAATTTCTCCTGGCTCTAGAGGGTGAGGCCCACAGGGATCGTGCTCTGTACAGCATAATCGTCCATCCAGCTTGGAGATGAAGAGCATTCCTTCCCGGTGCTGCTTGCAGAAGGACCTGGGGCACATCTCGCAGAACGAAGCTGCTTCCTTACCACACATGTCACACTGATGCCAGGGGCACTCCCACTTTCCTGCAGTACAGACACGGGAGAAAAGACACACCTTAGGAGTAGTACAAGGGCAAGAGACAAAGGCCTGCTGCAAAGGGAGGTCAGGGGAAAGTAGGAACACTCCTGTAATACCCACATACAATTCTACATGTCCTCTTCAGTTTCTGCCTTAGCTTGACAGGCAGTTAACACAAACCTGCATTCTCAGAAGCAACAAGGGCAATGATAATCATGGCAAACACATGCCACATCAGCTCAGACCAAAAGCCCAGCTGGCTCCTGCACAACACTAACCAACAGAGGTGTCAAGAGAGGAGCAGACAGCCCCAGCCTGCACATCTCCGTGGCTCTGAATTTCACAGAAAACAGCAGTGGTTATCTGTGCACAACACCCAAAGGACTTCTTAAGCAAACGTGTCAAAGTCATCTTTTAATTCTGGGTCAAGAACCTCCCTTCCTGTTTATCAGAAAGAAGAAGTGAGAGAGCAGTGATCACAAGGGGTAAGTTTCTATTGTCTCTGAACCCGAAGGCACATCCTTAACCTCTGGTGATGCATGGCCGTGATGAAACAAAGCTGCTCCCCCAGCAGCTCCATCTTCAGTGCATCTATTGACCATCGGCACCAACACCACCAGCAGGCAGAATACAACATTACACTTCCGAGATTGCTGCTTTTCTCACTTGTAGATGACCTCACCGGCTCAGCCTCCTGCTCCCTCAGCCAAGGCTCCACCAAAATCTTCCCACATAACCAGGCACACATGCTGAGTTCCTGACCTCACACCACAGTATGAGCAAGGATGTCTTTCCAAACACACCTCCTCCTGCCTCTGTGCTCTCCCAGCACCCCACGTCCCCCATCTCTCCTGCTCCCTGCCTTGTTCTGGGGAGCAGCTCCTCACAGCAGGGCAGCCCTGGCACAGAGCTCTGAGCCAGAGGGCAACCACAGACACCAGCCAAGCCAGAGCACTTCCCAGACTGCCTGAACCAAAGCCACAGAGCTGTGGCTGTGGCTTCCAGCTCTCTTCCAGGGAGGCTGGCTCCTGCAGCACAGCACTGAGCAGCTGTGGGCACTGCTCCCTGCACTTGTGCAAAGGCAGCTCTCCACTCCCCTCCCCTCTCTCACGCTGCTTTTCCCCTGGGGTCGAAGGCAACATGTAATAAGTTTTTCCCCTCCTTTGAAGCCAGTCCAAGGCTTCTGTTCCAGTCTCAAAATATGCACACTGCTCTTCTGTATCTCTTCCAAATTTTCAGCAGTTTTTTCCATGTGAAGATGTTGAACACTTCCCAGGGTCTCCCCTGTTCCTGGCTCACAGTGCTGCAGCACAGGCTGTCACTGCTCCCCCTGCACCAGCACCAAACCAGAGAGCCACACAACACCAAACTGGGACACTGGAAGGACCCTGGGACCATCCTTATAGAGGTAATTTGTACAGATGGAAAATAAAGTCAGTCAAAACCTGCTAGTTTTTTGCAGGAAGGATAAATCCTATCAAACACTCTAATGGTCTTTGACAGGATAAAAGGTCTAATGAATAAGCACCCTCTCCAGGGACATCCCAGAGCTCTTGGAAGTAAGATCACACAATTAGCAACATGCAAACAAGCAGGAAATTCCAATTACTTGACAGCAAAGCCCATGGCAGAGGAAACATTTGAAGTAGAAAGTGCTGAACCTTTCATGTCCTGAGTGATACTCTGAGGAGCAGGCTATGAAAATCACTGACTGTGTGTAAAAAGAGTAAAATTGCTACAACTGACTGAAAATCATTCTCAAAAAACAGTTATTAATGGTCTTGTGGCAAACTAAAGAGGCATTTCAAATTACATCCTTCAGGAGTATATTTTAACCTGTACAACAATTTAAATTTCTGAAAGCAGAACAGCAAATACTCTTACAGAAACAGGTAGATAACATCGAGGCTGTGAGGGACTGCAAAATCCAGTTGGACAGGCTCAGAATTTAAACTGGACAGATGCTCTTGCACCAACAAGGTATAATTAAATAAAGACAGGTGCAAAACAGGATTGCAAGAGGAAGAAATAAATATGAGAAAAGCATCAAGATGAAAACTCAAGAATGATAAAGCAAACCATCAACATCACATAAATATAAGTTATTTTTGCAAAACAAGTCAAACATAATTTCCCAATAAATTTTATGTAAAAAACAAAATATAATTATTCTCTTCTGTCAGAGTAAGCAAGGCCTCAGCTGCAATGCTGTTAAAATACTCCCTTCCAGTTTTAAAAAATGTGTAGGCAAGTGGGACACAGTCCAGAGCAGATCAAGAATAAAAACTTGAGGCTATGTTTGTATAAGCCAGAAAAGGACTGAGACAACAATCTCCCACTATGTAAAAAAATGTGTATCAGAGAGCTGGCAATCCTTTGTGTTTTAAGTCAGGCTGTTAGGAGAAACTTTTCAAATGGAAAGCAGGGGAACAGGCTGGAGGCTGGACTGTACTTATATTTTTTTTATTTCAAATTTTTGCCCTCATTTCACCACAAACTAGAATATGCTTTAGTACTGTTCTCTTAAGTATGAACTAATGGCTATTCAGACCTTTAACAGATTCCATTCTAACTCCTATTTTCCAGCAGTGCTTCTCCTCACCACTCAACCATCTTCAGCTTTGGGAAAACAGCCAGTGTGATGACCAATACCTCAGCTATTGCTGGGATTATGCTTTGCCAGGCCCCAAGAATGGGGTCAGTTCACAAGCACCATCTCTTAGGCAAGGACCAGCTCCCCCTTCAGCAACTCGTTCACCTTTTTGCAGTCACAGTGAGGTGCAAACCAGGGCTGGTTCAAGTGAGAAAGACTTCTCTAAAGGTTAAGATGCTGCGAACAGAGTGCGAGGCGATGAGCTGTGCCCAGGACACCCAGAGCCAGCACTGTGACCCAAGCAGAGCCCAGCCGTGCAGAGCACTGACCTGCAGGTCTCTTGGTCAGGTTGAGGCAGTCGGCGTGGTACACCTTGGGGCAGCCTGACTTCTTGCAGGAGACCAGCTGCCCTCCGTCCCCGCAGCTGAAGCACTCGTCCTCCCGCTCCTTCATCACCTCCGCCTGCGACCTGCGCTTCATCTGCGGCTTCCTCTTCAGCTTCTTGGACTTCTCCTCGGTGAGGCTGGGCTGGCTCTGAGGGTGAGACAACGTGGGTTAATGCCCTGTTCACCTGCTCCCTTCCTGCTGCAGGAGAGAACTGCAAACCCTGCCAACAGAAATCCCACTGCCAGCTACACCCGAGACCCGTGCAGCATCTCCAGTGCTGCTCGGTATTGGGAAACCAATTTTACTACAGCAAATAGCTCCCATTTTGAAAGAGACTGGAAATCCTGTACCAAAGCTTGGCTCAATGTGGGATATATCCAACTAGCAACAGCAGAATGAGGAGCTGGGGCTGCCTGGGGTCACTGAGTTCGTGCTGCTTCTCACAGACTCTTCAGGTCAAAAAGCAGTCAGGTCTCCTGGCACACATGACTCATAAGGAGTCTGTCCAGGGCCTTCCTGCACTTTTTCACATTCATCACGTCTCTCTCCATTTTCAGTCTGAATTTATCTGTCATCAGTTTAGACCTATTCGTTCTTGTGTCAATGCTGCTGTTTTTCACCAGAATCACAAAATCTTTATGGCTGGAAAAGACCTTCAAGATCATCAAGTCCAAACTTCGAAGTTTTTCTCTCTACCTGAAGTAACCTCTGGGACCCACTCTCCTGCTTGCAAACTGAAACTTTCACCATCTGCACAATTCAATTTTCCCAGGGGCTTTTCTCTGCCCTTACTGAGTGTATTTATCCCAAACGAAAGTTACAGAATTACACATGCTACCTCAGATAATACCTCTCAGGCCGTGTACAATGACATCAACACTTTGCAAAAGACCTTCAAAATCCCCCCAAAGCACTGCCCCCTCTGCCTTTTCCACAGCTGTGTCACACCACAGCTCAGTCCTGTGCCAGCTGAGCTGCACAGTGGCTCTTTCTCCACCACGACTGCCCAGCCATGACCTTCTCATGGTGGATTTGTTTCTGCTGTTACCCTCCAGGTGTGTGCTGTGGAGTATCCAATCTCCATTAGCCCTATATTCAGTTGTTTCTTTGCAACTGCCCCATCCTCTCACTCTCCCTCACCAATGACAACAACGACCCCTGTGTCAGCAGCACAGTTAAATTATCCGTGTAGTGAAATAACTACAGCTGGACCCAGGACAGGCAACTAAATGGTTTCAGTGCTCTCTTCTCTGGCCTAAGGCTTCCTCCAACCCTGCTCTTCCAACTCCCTCTCCAAGCCAGGCTGAGCCTCCCAGTGTGTCAAACACTCAACTCCACAAAGATGATGCTTCTTGCCCCCAGCCCTGACCTTATCAAAGCACTATCAGTTTAGTTTATCTGAGGAGACATGAGCTAAATTCTGTGCCATTTTCTACATCTCTTTGTGTTCAAATATGCGTTCTCCATGCAGGACACCTCTGTGTGCTGAGACAATGCCTATGAAGCAATTTTTACATCCTTTATTCTGCATAAATATAATGTATAATATTTTCATCACCAAAACATTTTAAAACCTTGGTCTCCAGACTTACAACTTCAGAACTCTGCAGTTGGCTATGCAGCTTTCCTGTCACCAAGGAGTTACATCTCTTGATTGTTTCCTTCCCCTTCACATGTGGATCTTTCTGCTTTCATACCATCAGTTCCCCTGACAATGGGGACAAGCCAAGCCTTTCTTATCACTGAAAATGCAGGCACTGAAATGCCTCCACCTAAACTATGCCACCGATTCTGGTGCCTGGATCCTCGACCCTCTAATTACAAAGAGAATAAGAAAATCCCTTCACAGCTAATTTGAATGTCTAAGAGAGGTCTAACAGCTGGACTAAGCGATTCCCACTTGCTCCCGGCAGTACAATAGACTCCCAAGCATTCTTCAACACTCCCAGTTAGAAGGCACTTTTAAGAGTGAACTTTATAATCAGTTTTGTCTTGCTGTATCTTCAGGAAGCTTAAAAATGCATCTACTGCAAGAAGAATTTTTGAAAAAAACCACCCCAAGGTACTGTTTTCTCGGTATTGTTTCTTAGCCCATCTCATCAAGATGGAATGAGTCGCCTCAGGTATCACAATGGAACATGAATGCCAACTAAAGGGCACCTTTCTCTGATTTCCATCATGCAACCTGCAATTTCAAGGCAAAAATGACAGTCAAGCCATGTATAACATAGGGGCAGCACAAAATCAATTGAACTTTAAATCACAACCCGAAAAAGAACTAAATACATCAGATGTGCAATTCACTTCATCTGTCAACTTCTGAAGACATCCATTTTTTATTTTTATAAGTTAATTTTTCTGCAGAACGAATCTCTGGAGAATTAATAAAACCTTCCCTGCATATTGATGGGACTGAACAACTGTGCTGCTGAAGATTTTTAACCCTTAACTGTGGGCACGGCAGGATCCACATGCCAGAGCAGAGGGATTACAGACTGATTTGGTGAAGCACTTGAAACAAACCAACAGCTGAGACATAGATTTAGCGGGTGACAGCTGGGAACTCGGCCAACTGCTCCTGTTACTTCCTTTTCCCAGTGAGAACCAGCTCACACAAGGAGGTAACTGAAATCAATTCCTGTTACTGCAACATTACAGTTACAAATCGAAGCCCTCAAAAAGTCAGTGAGTTCTAAAAGCTGGTGGTTTTTCTACTACAGATATGGCAAATTTCTTATGTCTGTCTGATGTGAAAAATTGGTCACTTTATTAAAAGCAGAATAAAACCAAGAACTTTACTGCAGAATAAATGGTGAGATAGCAGCCTTCTGGCTCTAAAGCAACTTCAGTCTGAAGGAATGTGAGTTTGCTGGCCTTCCATGCATGCTCACAATTTACTCAAGCCTTTACTTTGGGAAATGGGCTGAGTTGTGTTTTCTTGGTTATCCATCTGATGAAATCTTTCCCATGCCTGTCCTTTGCTCCTCTAGTGCTATTGGAAATTGTCAGGATAAGAAGTAGAATTTTTTGTAAATGAAAAAAAAAAATCTTTCTTTTATTCTTTCAGTGTAAAATAAAACTTCCTGTCATTATTTATAGCAACTCTGATAACTGAAGACTTGCTCTCTCAGAATGAAAACTCGAATATTTAACTCATTTCAAGCACTGTTCCCATGGCCACGCTAAATGATGATCTCTTCAACCTGAAACCTCTGCAACCAATGAATGATACACATCTATGCAAAGAGGTGACTTGGAAGAACAAAAGCTTAAAGGATGCATCATACCTTTGGCCTTACTCCTAGGAAGCCACTGCAGTTTGGGGCACCACATTTACAAACGGTCTTCCCATTTCCCAAACACTCCAGATTGTAGTTGAAAGTAAGCTCAGTCCCTGCCACAAAAGCAGATCAAAACCAAGCAAGTTGTTAATGAATTACAGGGCGGAACATTTTACTGCTGAAGTAAAAGCACTTTTTAAATATAATGTCACAAATGACTGCCACCACTACACAAGGACACCAAACTATTAATTTCTCCATAGATCTGTGTGGATTGAAAATTCAGTGCAACCCCTCACTCCTACCACATTTTACAGCTAAAAAGGACATTGACCCTGTAGCAGGGCCCTGTATCAACCTCCACTGATACCATGGCTGTGTTTTATACATTAGTGCTGCTACTAAGTCTCATGCATGCCCGTATGAAAACAAAAATTAAATCCCTTCCCAAGGAACTCCAAACCCTCCCTTTTCCTTACAGAACCCCCAGAGGCTACTGCAGGCATTGACAGGGTGTTCCTCACCAGCTTTGATATTGACGAGTGCGAAGAGCCCCACCCGGGTGTCGCCGTTCACACACCATTTCTGAGTCTCGCAGTTGGGCTGGCAGCAATGGTTCATGAACCGAGCATAGTTGCCCTTTGGCCCAGCATCAATGATTCGATCCTGGAATTGCAAACAAAACAAAACAAAAAAAACCCCAGAAAACCACATTTCAATCAGCTGTTATCAAATGTAATCAAGCAGCTCTGATGCCTCTGGCCAATGCTGGCAGATCATGTGGCAGTACAGCCTCCTGCACATCATCTTCCTTTTCAAAGACACTCGGCTCCCAAACAGCCAGGACAGTGCCACTGCTGCTTTCTGGGAAACAAGGTCTCCCTGTGGCATCAGTACTGGATAAACACCACCCCAGCACACTTCCAAGGCAGTGCTTGTGGTTCCAGGCCCCAACTTCTGCTTAAAAGCAAAACAGTAGTTCCTATTTCTTGCATGTCAGTGTATAGAAGGAAAACAGGAAGCATGTGTAAGGTGAGGTAACTTGTGCACAGCTTTTTACTGAGCTGGTGAGGAGAGGGAAGCTGCAACTGAGATTTGCTTTTGTAGGGAAAGGGAGATATTAGCACCTGGGTCTGTCCCATCAGCCAGACAAGGAGAACAAGATGTGGTTGGTGTGAACTTGCAGCAGGATGAGGGGAAAGACATAAAGCAGTCACTGTTATCCTGTCCCACACTCGACAGCTTCCTCCCCATGTCTGCTTTCATGGTTTCCTTCTCATCTTTCCATGGTTGAGTGACGAAGTGTGGAAAGCAGCTGACAAAACCACTTAAACCTCCGAAAATCAGGAGCTCATAGCAACAACCCGGCCTGCAGGACCCCCTGGGGAGCCTGTGGGTGTAACTCAATCCATCACTCTACTGAGAGCAGCAAGACCTGAGATCTGAACTTCAATGAAGGTCTTGCTGTGCCTATAACCTACATGTCTGAGGGCTGATGCCCCTTCTGGCACACACCAGCCCCGTTCTGGGCTCTCCAAGGTTCAGCTGCTGGGAAGGATCCCAGTGTTCCCAGATTCACCCTGTTATGCTGAAGCAGGTCATGCTGTCTAGGGTTCTCAGACACTGTCCTGACCTCTTCCAAACAAACTCCAACGGTGTCTGTTCAGACTTTTCTCCTAATCCTAATATCCAACCTGAAGCTCCTCTACTACATCTTAATTCATTTAGTCATTTCAGAGGAAATGCAGACCAGCTCATCAACAATGCTTAGCACCTTTTTACTAGATTGAATTATCATGCCCTCCTTCCCATCTTTTTACTTCTGTCTAGGACCCTGGCCAAGAGATTCCTTCCACATACCTTATCCAGTGTCAACATGTAGAAATTGGTAATGTCATGCTCCTGAGCATAGCGGATTCGGGCTCGGCACTCCTCTTCGTCAATTAGCTCCCCAACATACTCATTCACAAATACACCCTGCCAGAGAGAAAACAACAAGCTGTAAGACAAGACAAATTATCTGCAGGATGGAGGGACGGCCACCTTTATGCTAGAACGTAGCTCCTGTTTCCTTCCTAAAAATCTCTCCCTGTGCTTTGCAGCCAGTTTGACCTGTAACCTTCACCAAGAGCCCTGAACCATACATCTGTTTCACATGCTCAGGTAACTCAAAATAAATAAAATAAAGAACTACGGCCATCAGGTTATTCTTTGTGCCAAAGAAAGAATCAGCATCCAGGGACAGCACAGAAGTTAACCACAAGAACAGCACTTTGCTGCAAAGCTCCAAGCACTGCCCAAATTGCATTCCAGCTGGAAACAATATCCCTTTGGGGACCAACCACATGGAGCAGCAGGATGCACCTGGGGCACCTGCTCCTGCAGTGAATCCATGGAGTTCTCCTGTGGTGAAGTACTGCAGAGATGGTACTCCAGCCATTAAAGAGAACCTCAGCTCTGCTGCAGTGGGGCTAATAGGTCCCCCACTAAGTAACTGTGTGTTTCTGATTCCAGACTGTCTGCTGAAAGTGAAACAAGCACGTGGAATGGCAGAAACATCCTTTAACTTATGGCACAGCAGGCAGCAAAGTTTTCAACAGGACAGATTTGCATTCTGCCTCTTCTATCAAGGTCTGCCTCTTGCCATGTCATCCTTACTCCTTTTTCAGACATTCTTCTCCTACTATGCTAATAGTTCTCTGTTTCACTTCATCTTTCATTACCTTTAGGGTTCTTTTGGCTTTAACATTCCTCCTTCTTTGTTCAGCACAGATGTGTGGCCAAAGAATAGTAATTCTTTGCATTTAAAAAATACATACAAGTGTTTTAGGTGGAGATAACCAGTTTCAGCAGTAATAACAGCCATCTCCAAGACATTGCCCTTTTGTAAGATTCAAGCCCTGGTTTCTGTTTCTGACACAAGATTCTCATGCTGGATAAGCAAGGCTAGTCAAGAATGGGGAGGGAGGAATAATCCCTGTTCCCCACCTGGAAATCCTGAGTATTGTCCCATTGTTCTTACTGAACAAGCAGACTGACCAAGCCATCTTACCCTGTGGCACATCAACATGCAAACCATTTTCTTGGTCAGCTGAGCCAAAACACCCTTGGTCAAGACCGGTAAGACAAAATTCATCCATTTTTTTTCCGAATGTCATTCTACAGCGAGAAGTCTTCTTCAAATTCAGTTTTCAACCCAAGAGTGATCAAGAGAGAGGCAGCAAGAAGTGGCAGAGAAAGAGTGCACGTACCTTCCTGATGTCTGTTTTGGCCTGCAGGCCCCAGCCCCGTGCCAGCGTGCGGAAGATCTGCACCTCGGGGTACTGGCGCTTGGAGAAGCACTGGTTCTGGCAGCGCTCGCCGGCGGGGCACACCAGGGGGTGGCACTCGTACAGCAGCATGCGGTTGATGCACTCCGAGTCCAGCCCGCAGGGGTTCTCGTCCGTGGGTTTGCAGTTGCAGCGCGGAATCTCCGACAGGTCTGCGGTGAAGATCTGCACCTTCCCCACCGGCCGGTTCACCTTCAATGCACACGAGGGACATGAGCTCTCGGGAAGCACGGGATACCCCGACAGGCACTGCTACACTCCACCCCTGCCTACGAGCTGACGGGCTGCAGTGACTTAGTGACAGCGAGGGGCAGAAGGACACAAGTACAGGCACAGCTGTACGTCTGGGAATGCTATTTCGAGAGGCAGAAGGTTAGAGGAAAGAGCTCAGGAGGATGCAGGTTCCCCATTAGCATCACCTGGTGCAGTGTGTGTATTGTGACCCTGGAAGGGTGAGAGGCTGCCAAGTGTCCCCCTCCCATCATCACTGTGGCCACATCCAGCTCAGGTGGCTGACCCAGTGCTCCTGCTGGGCACACACCACCCCTGTGATCAGCACCAAACCACTTTCTGCATCAAACTGCACCTTTCCCAGTCTGAGTGGCAGGTGCTTTTCCTCAGCTTTCCCTTACTGCCCTGCTTTTTCAATATTACCTTCAAGCTGGATTGTGCTCTCAGCTGTCACACTTATGACACAAGGCCTACCATGCAGTTACCTCCCTACCCAACTGTCCTGCAGATGTAAATGGAAACCAAACCAGACAAGGCTGGGGTTGGAAGGCCCAAAGAGGAGCTCAGAGTTAAGCCAAGGAGCTCTCTAAAAACCGCTCCAGAAGGAAGCAGAGTGCAGCACCAGGTGGAGAAGCGACTGGCGTGTCTGTGGCATGAGCTGGGTCCTTGGGGTTTGGTTAAAGGCAGCGAACGCTGAAAAGCAGGCAACAGAGAGTCAGGACTTTGGAGAGAGACACTGAAGAAAAGCTCCTTGCTGTTCTTTCCCTGGGTGAGCCATTGTCTCACTTTCCTCTCCCAGAACACAAAAGGAAGGGATTTTAGCAAAACTATTCCAGCCCCCATGTAAGGTACCTGGTCCCACCCACAGAGTTTCCACATTGACAGCCTGCCTCAGGCTGGCCGAGTCCTGATCCCCCTTTGTTTCAACACAAACCCTGCAGAAATCCCTCATTAATCTCTTCAACACAGTCTCCCCCACCTTCCTCCTAGAACTGCGTCCCACCTCCAACCTTCCTTGTCACTCAGGTTCTCGTCTGCTGCTTCCCATCTCTTACCCAGACTCATCACCTCATTAAGAGTGGCAAGACCCCCAGGATTAGGTCAGTCCACCACTGGCACTTCTCTGGCACTGCCACTCCACACACACAGCACACCTGGCCTACTCCCTGAGGCACTGCTGGAACAAAACCAGAACAGGACAGTGCCTGGACTAGTCACAAGCCTGATGTGATGAAGGATCCCAAGTGAATTTTGCAGCAGCTTCTCGTGTGGGTGTTCCTTGGGATGGACTCGAGGTGCTGATCTCCTTAGAAGGAGTGGACACAACCAGCTTCAGCATTCCACCCTGAAGCCTTCTCCAGTTCACCATCTGCTCCTGCAAACTGCTCTGCTTTCAGAGAGACAAACAGCTTGCACCCAGACCTCAGAAGAGCTGCCATGACTAATGACCACAACTGTCATTATTTATATAAAAGGGTATTTCAAAGGCTCTAAACTGCTTCCAAAGTTCCTTCATGTTGTGGCCAGAGAGGCCTAAAAATAGCTATAATGAGAAACTACTTCCTCCACTGAAGCTGCCTGGCCCATACTGCTGCCACAGCTTTCAGTTTTGCTCTTTGCACCACACAGTAACTCATGCAGGATATACCTACCTGCCTAGAAATCCTAGCTAGATACAAAAAGTGCCAGAAATCAGTCAAGCTGTCATATTTTGCCACATAAAAACGGGAAGGAGCAGACAGAAGCAATAAAAAAAGAACATGGTCCCCGAGTCAATGAGATTCTGGTCAGTTGGGATCCACTTCTCAGACACAGGCACATGCTTGGCCTCAGCTCTCCTCTCAAGTCCCCTCCATCCTGTAGGACTTCTAGTGCTGTTCCCATTCTAACTTAGTAATAATAATAACTGACAGCCCTGAACATGAATAGCTCCCCAAAACTGAGGAAAAGGGCCGATACTGCAGCCTGTACACCTGCTTCAGTATTTCTCTTCAGCCACCAACTGATACAGAGATATAAACCAATAGCAGAGATGATACAAAATACTGTGGGTTACTACCTTTGATGCAGCCCTGCTGCACTGCACCCTGACCACCTCCTGTCCTGCACCACCTGGTTTGCCCACCTTGCCATCAGCAGCACGGAGCATTTGACCATAGTGAGCATCACTAGCCCTCTCCCCACTGAGTTCTCAAGGTAGAGAGACACTTCCCCTTCAGACCACACAGCTGACATGGACAGCAGACATGACCAGATCTGTTCCAGTAAATCAGAGCACCTCTGTTACTGCTGCCCAGCTTGCTGAGGATGGAAAGAGGATCAAAGAAACCTTCAAGAACAGCCAGACACGCAAACATCAGAAATGTTGAGAGAAAACTGTAAATCACCTGTAAATCACCTGCACCGACAGCTCAAGACTTCTCTTCAGCACCTGCCCCCCACCACCTCCCCTCACCTTGATGTGTTTGTAGGGAGGAGGTTTCTTGTCGTTCTTTTTATCTTCCTGAAGTTGTCTCAGCTCTTTCTGTGCCTTCAACTCTTCAAATCTCACAGCAGCTTCCTGAAGAGCTAAGTGAGAGAACAGCCTGTGTTATGAGGAACTCCCTCTGCTCACACAGAGCTGGGCAGCCAGTGTCCACCCAGTGCTCACAAGGTTCAACAGAGGAGGGTGAAGAAAAGGCCAATGAAGCAGGGAAGTGCAGAAATTACAGTCAGGGGCCTGCCCATGGGTGATGAAACATCCCATCTGTTGGCTATCTCTGCCTGCCCTCTTGGACAGAGATGCCAGGCAGCCACATTCACAACTCTAAAGTGCACTTTTATATCAAGATAATGACTGTATTACACAGAGGGAAGCTGACACGGCAGCAGCTCACTTGGATTTTGAGAAGTTATATCAGAGCTGGAGAAGCATTTGAGATCTGTACATCCTCCTCCCTCTCTGGGAGTCAAACACTCTGAGTATGCTGGATAATACACAAGCAGCAGCTCATTCTACAAATTTAATTTCACTTCAGTTATAAGAAGACATTTTTCTCTGCTACAAGAATAACACTTTTCCAAACAGGAATAAAGAGGGAAAGATCATGTACTTCTCTGGATGAAGACAAGTTACCTTTCTTGTATATGCCATCCACGCCCTTCCCCATCTTGTCTTTGCTGCTGACATCACCCTCCATGTAAGGGAACACACGAGCCTGGTGGGTCCACAGGTAGTCCTTGGAGCCGAAGAACAGCACAGGGAACTCACCGATGTCATGTTTCATTTTCTGGATGTTGACAGGAATTGTCCTAGGATGGCAAATCTCAGCTGGCCACCACCTGCAACAAAGGGAAGGGCAGATGAAAAACCTCTGGCTTCCCCACTTCTAGCCACCTCAAAAGAATGCTACTGCATGGAGACACGGGAAAAAGTGTGTGAGGGCTACCAGCAAGGCTGGTGGGGAAAAAAGAGGCTACGGGAGGAGGAAAGCTCACATTTTACCAGCTATGTGCATGCAAAAAAACCAGAGGCTGCTGCACTGAACCCTGCAGAGAGGAGCAGCTTCTCACCTCAATCACCATGAGCACTGCATGAAGAAGGGATGGGGACAAGTCTGTTCTATCTTCACCTACCTGTAGCGCCCAACTTTCACCCAGACTACTTCTTTGTAGTGTGGCTTTTTGCCTGCCTTGCAATCATTACAATACCAGCTTCCCTCTGGCATCTCAATGTTTAGACACTCACGGTGAAACGCAGCCGGGCACGACTCACAGCATAAAAGACTGCCCCCTGCAAAGAGAAGGAAGAGGAATTTATCAGTCACTGCGCAGAAACCCTGCACTCCACATTTCCAGACAGACCTGGAAAAGGGCAACGACGGTCTCCTGCAAGCCCTTTTCAAAAGCTGGGTCCTACTCATGGTAAAAAACCAACCCTTCTAAGGATCCAGAAAAGCTCCTAGCCTGAAGGTGGACTTAAATACGGAAAGACAAGAAGGCAATCTGTTCTCTGCAGTTCCTATTGGGGCACTGTGGACGGGAAAACCTGCCCTTTGTACTGAATTCCTGCCTGGTGACAGAGGACCCAGCGCTGACGGTCTCACCTTCCGAGCAGACAAAGCACCAGCTGACGTTGACGTGCTCGTGGTTGCGGCAGCCCCTGCGCGCGGTGAAGTGGTTGGGGCAGATGATGCTGTTGGAGGCCAGGACCACGGAGCCGGCGGCGAGGCAGAAGTCGTTGGAGTGGTACGCGACCGGGCACCGCACACAGCGCATCAGGCGACCTGCAGCACAGCCACAGCACCGTCAGCCTCTCAGGGCCCTGCCTCTTGGCTACTGAAGCTAGACCCTAAGCTCAAAATGAGCTTTGGAGAAAGAAGCTGACCTTTAATTTTTATAGACCCACCGTGATATACTCATTGGGTTGCTATTAAGTTATTTGATATAACTAAATATATGTAAAATTATGATATCTATATTACATATACCATAGATAAAATTGTGTTATTTAGAAGTGAAAAATCTCCTGCATGCCATGCAGAAACAGTTCAAGAGTTCACAGACTGGGACTGCTTTCTATCATACACAAATAATTACTAAATCAGCTCAGACAGTAATTGCAGAGGGGGTGTTCCAAGTGCTTAGCTGCACATAATGAAATCAATCCATGTAGCTTCTGAAAACACCAGCACTTGCCTCTTGTTTATCAGATTTTACCCTGAAATTCCAGAACTTCCAGGCAATTCAGACTTCCCTACAGGCCTAGTTTATGTGAGGTTTTTGAGAGCCCATTTTCAGTTCCTCATAGCAGACTATAAACAGGAAGAAGAGGTGGGAGAAAAGGGGTAAATGTGACCACCGAGCAGCAGCAGCCAGTCAACAAATGTTCCGTGGGGAAGTGGCCGGCTGTGGGCTGTGGGCTTTAGGCCTTGGTGTTGTTTTCTACACCAAATACTGATACACGAGGGCAAAAAAGCCAACTTTAACACAGACCCCGAGGATAAAAATAGAGCTGGTCTTATTGTCACTTGTCTTAAGATACCAAGGATTTAAAGAAAGGCAGCTTTAGAAGCAAACATACACAGCTATCACAAAAGTTTAAGTTTGATCATGTGAGATAAAGGTCAAGGTATTGCTGCAAACAGCTCAAACAAATGTTTGCCTGAGAAGCTTAGCCCAAGGGTGTCTCTACCGTAAGATGGGAGTTTACATAGAAAAAAAAGGTTAAGTAGAACAATATCATAGTTTGCCCTGTGCTGCTCTGGATGCCTCTGTGTTGACAGCCTGTGCTGCTAAGCAAGGCACTGTCTACAGCACTGGCACAGTGAGGAGCAGGTGGGAGAAACACGAGCGTGTCTGTACAGCTCCAGAGATTTACTCAGAAACCCACTGAGGCCCGAGGCAAGGCTGGGCGTGCAGGAATCCGAGCCTCTGGACAGCCTGAGAACATTCCAGCTGCCATGTCCGACCATGGGGAGTGCTGCCGAGCCTCACACCCTGCCACCACCCCTTCCACTCCCCTGGGAGCAGCTACTGCTCAGCAAACACAGCCAGCGCTGTGGCAAGGACACAAAGGCAACGACACAAAGAACTGGTGAACCAGGTAAATGCACAGTGAACATGAAACAAAGAAAAACCATGTGACTGCACCCCCCAGACCACCCTGGAGGACTGGGGTACCTTTGGAGGCGGAGATGTTTGCTGGGTTAGCAGCATGGCAGGTCATGCAGATGTGCAGGGAGCAGCGGAAGCCCTTGTTCTGCATGACTGTGGGTGGGTATTTCTGGATGCAGGCTTCGTGGTAATACTTCCCACAGAGGGGCAGCAGGCACCGCTTCACATCCTCCCCGCAGCTCTTGCACACAAAGCAGGTGTGGACCCCTGGAGAAAGAGCAATGCACCGGTCACACAGGAGGGCTAAATGAGGACCTGATGCTGTCACCAGGCTGCCTAAAAACACAGCATAACTTCCCAGCCTGCTGCACCCATCCCAGAGCACAGGTCTCTGCAGCAGGCTGGTTTTGCCTGAAGGTGCAGTAGAACTCCAGATCAAAATAAATATTATTATAGCTGGGACTTCAGGTCAGGGGAAAAAGAAAATAAAAAATCAATAACCCTACTTTGACATTTCCCCCTTTCCACCGTGCATAAGACTCATCCTCCCCACGAGCCCCCTTTCCCTAGTCCCAGGTAAGAGTTTGTCTCTTTCCCAGCAGATCCTGGACATCCACTTCTTTGCACCCCAAGTCTGAATCAACAGTAAGGCTGGTTAATATTTGAAGCCATTATTAACGGCTTCAAACAGACAGATAGCAGGTTTAGATTAAATATTAGGAAAAAATTCTTCCCTGTGACAGTGAGGAGGCCCTGGCACAGGTTGCCCAGAGAAGCTGTAGATGCCTCATCTCTGGAAATTTTCAAGGCCAGGTTGGACAGGGCTTGGAGTAACCTGGTCTAGTGGAAGGTGCTCTTGCCCACGGCAGGGGGTGGAATTTGATGATCTTTAAGGTCCCTTCCAACCCAAATCACTCTGTGATTTTATGATTCTAATTAGAAAGTCACTATCAGATATCAAACCAATAATCTGAGGACTGAGATCTAGTTAGCAGCCCTACAGCAGGCACATCACTCCAGTCAAGGAAGCACCAGGTAAGCCCAGAGCACTCACAGAAGCTGCCCTACCTGTGGAACACTCATTGCAGATGAATTTGCCCTTTGGCATCTCGGAGAGCCCAAGGCACTGCAGGTGGAAAGCACCACAGCACTGAGCCTCGCACAGCAACAACTCCCCCGGCTTCTCACAGATCTGTGCGGAAAGAAACACAGCATCAGCTGGAGCAACTTCCTTCCCTGCGGCATCCCAGACAGCAGCAACCCCCGTGCCACCAGAGACCCCCTGGGGAAAAACGCTACATTTTCCTTGTGTCGGTTAATTCAGGTAGTTTGTGTATAACCACTGCTATTTAGCATCAACTCTTTGATACTGTACATTGGCTAAAATGTGTCTTACGCTGGTCACATCTCCCTAACCTCTGGGAACTTTACAGGAAGAAAGGCTACTGCAGGGGAAATGCTTGATACAGAGCACAAAAAGCTGGTTAATTCTACAATAAGCAATTGGAGGCTACCTGGGGCACCAGTGTGTCCCAGAACTTACACAAAAACACTTAACAGTGGGATAGTTTCATAGAGATTTCTTCAGGAACACTACCTGACACACATTCTCCTTGAGAGCTGCTCCTCCTCCACGCTCCCCCTGTATCTTTTTGGACGAAGGCACTCCATGGTCATTCTCTGACCCCTCCTCATGACCCTCTTTGGGGCTTGCAGCAGTCCCATGAACAGATACCTCCCCCTTTAAAGAGAAAACCAGAATTAGGACTGTCAGTAGTTCCTGTCCTGACTTGGAAACTACAAATTCAGCCACTGAGCACTTAATAGACTTGGCAGCTAATCTGTGTGTTACCCATCCTGGAGAGAACATCCCCCATACAAAATCCACCAAAACGTTTACAGGAAAGGAAAGAGCTCTTTGCTTACCAGATGAATAAAAATACACACTTAATGCAGTTATCTTCCTGTGCACAACCCCTGTGAGCAAGGAGTCAGCCCTGAATGGAAACAAATCAGGTAGGCTAAAAAGTCAGAAGCATCCCATTCTCTACTTGCACTGGAAACACAAATGAAAAATCTCAATCTTCACAACACCTGTCACACTCTAAATGAATTACACTTTTCCCCTACACTCATCTCAGCTTGTCCTAACCCGTGTAAAATACAGACACGAAGGTACTTAAGTCCCATGTCAGTATGAAGAAGTCAGCCAACCCCAAAATGAGCAGCACAGCAGGGCATTTACACCCCATCCTGACGGGGTGTACAGCACTGCCCCTTACATCCACTGGTGAAAGAGCATCCTGGGGAGAGGATGGGTTTCAAATGACAGAGGCCCAACCACACACTCACAGGCCAAGTCAGAGATCCTGCCATAAGGCTTCCCAGAGTGTCCACTTCCCAGTGTCCATGAGAGGGAAGAATAGCAGGTATCCTAGAGACACGTTTTTATCACAAAATACGGCTGTCCTGCAGCTACACTTGGCAGCAGTGCCACGGATTTTGTCAGGACAAGCAACTAAGAGCCTGGAAACACCATCCTGCCAGCTTCCAGCCCACTTGGGAGGTCCAGGGAACACTTCAGTGGCCTCACCAGCCCCAGCTATCACTCCAGAGTACAATTTAAGGGCCATTAATACTGCACCAAAGTGATGCCTTTAGCTAAGTGCTTTGAGCCAGAACATTTTAAGGACTCTGCCACTTTTTAATATGCCAGCTCACTGCAGGTAGCTGAGTGATCCCAGTGCACAGCTGCCAGTTCCTCCCAGGGTCACCAAGCTGTAGCCAGTGTACACCCAGACACAAAGAGTACACCTGAGAGACCTTGTGAGGAATTCAAACTGCTGGCAGAAGCAGCAGCCATCACTCCCACACCTCCAGGCCTGCTTGGTGGTCCAAGGTCCAGCTAACAATCACGAGAGGGAGCTTTGCACCACCTTCTGTATGAGAAAGCCTGAGCTGTGGTGCTACTAAAGCTTGTAAGCTGAATAGCTGAATTGAATGCCTTTTGAACACATTATAAGTCTGGGCAAAACAAGGACATAAAGACCATCTAAAGTTTAAAGCTGGAAGAACCTGGAGCTAGTATTCTGCTCAGATAATGATGCTTTCTTTGCCTGGAACTGTTGTTTATTTCCCCTATTCCCTGAATGTAGCAGTATGATTTTATTTGGGGACACTTTAAAGCCATATGCCTTCTGTGGAGCAGTGATGCACAGATGCACTGAGGGTATATTGAAGTACATAATACAAAGATGAATGGTATAAACTGACTTTATTGAGAGAAAATAAAAAAGAAAAGAAAAAAGGCAAAGTCCCAACTACAGACTACTGCCAGTCCAACATACCTTACAGAGTACAGCCTTGTTCTAACACTGCTCCCAGAACTGCACAGGGAAGGGATGTCAGAGCTAGGCAGGATGGGCAAAGCCCATCCTTTGTGAACATGGAGAAGGGCATTGCCACTCAAGGCCATCACTCAAGGACCTGTCACTGTTCCCACTCCTTCCTCTGCCCAGCACAAGCACTGCACCACTACATGCCTCCTGCAGAAAGAAGGGCTCATCCCCAGTCTTCTTCCAGAACTATCCCTGCTGCCGTGTCTGGCACAACCCCAAAGCCTGACCTGTTCTTTGGCACAGCCTGACCTTGGCTCACAACCTTGACAACCATTTCAACAGCGTTTTCCATCCCATTCTCTCGGTCTCTTGCTGCCCTGATGTTGTAAATTTGCACTCCTGGCTCCACAGACAGGCAAGGTTAGAGAAAGCTGCTTAGCTCAGCCCAGGCCAACAAGCTTTCCTCTGCCCTCTTTTCCTTGCAAGGCAGCTGGATCCAAGGCTTCACTGTGCTGTGTCATCAGACCATCTATTTTTTCTAACAAAGTGGAGTTCTTTGCCTGTTGTGTGCAGTCACTGAGGGACCAGCACGGTCTGAATTCCACATGAAAGCACAATTACATCTCCATAGCATCCCAATACTCACCAAAACTCAAGCACCCACCAAAGCCAGGGGATGAACACCCACCAGAGCAGCTAAAGAGACACAATCACATAGAAATGGATGCTGGCAAAGGTGCCAAGCACTGACTTTTTTTTTTTGCATGGTTTACACCATACCTGACTTCTGGTAACACAGATGTCTAAGGCTGGAGGCAGTTAAGACTGGGTTTCCTCTGCAGTGAGTGGTGGGTGCAGGATTCAGAGCCATGGCCTAGATCTTTGCTGCTCTGAACTGCCCCTCTTTTCACAGAGAATTTGCTCTTAGTGGGTACAGCAGACAATGTTAACTGCCCCTGCCCATCACTGGCAAAGGTATTTGTACAGGCTGTTTTAAAAATTATTCCAGCTGAGCACATTTCAGAAAGAACCAACACAGGAAAGTTTACATGGACCAGCAGTATTACCCCAATTTATTAACTTTATCAGAAATGCCCTTTCCAAAATTCAACAGGATGGCTGGAACAGTTTAAAGTGGTGTGAGGTTTGTGCTCTCCTGGAAACTGTGTAAAAACAACAAATATAACAATATTTATCTATAATTGGCTCCTGAAATACATACTGACTATCCTGCCTGCTGCTCAACCTGGGCCACTGGAAGTGAGAGGCGATGGTGAGAGGCCCAGAGGTGTCCTGCCTCTCCCAAGTCTTGCTTCCCCTACACTTGCTGATAACTCGCTCATTCCTAAAAGGCAAAATGTGCTTGTCAGAGATATTTGTACGCTGACCTTGCTGGTACGTAGTAGAGGGAATTGCCCCAATTATCCCTCTCTGCTGGATGGCAGAATGCAATCAGAGGCTCTTGTGAGCAGTCACAGTCCCCCCCAACCCCTCCAACGGGGTTCCTGGCTCACCCTAAATGTGCAGGTGCAAGCAGAAGGGGCTGAAGTCCAGTCTAGTGCTTGTGCTTCATACTGGTGTGTGAAAGGGTAGGAGTCCCACCCCCAGAGAAGACCTTTCACAGCAGTTTGATTTTCTGAGGTGCAAAGCAAGATGCCAGGCAAAACCTGGTTCCGTGAGTTCAGAACAGCCTCTCTCACAGAGAATTAGCCGAGTAGCAGTTTGAAAACAGAGCCTGAGTTAAGCATCATTATAAAATAGCTACTAGATCAAGGAGGTATCCTCAGCCTAACCCCAGCTCAGGCAGCTGCATCAGTGGGACAAATTCCCAAACGACAAGCTAAAAGATGCCTCTGGCTTAGGCTCTGCCAAGTGCCCTGGGAAGTAGCAAACAGGTTATAGGGATGAGAGCATGTAGGAAGACCCAACAATACCTCAGAGTGTGGAGTCTCGCCCAGCCCCTCCTCATTTTTCTCCTTTTTGGAATGGACTGCAGCAGAGGTATGGCGCTGTCTCTTCCGCTTTCGCTGCTTCTCCAGGAGCTTTTCTGAGGCTGGGATGCAACAGAAAGACCATTCAAGGAAAATGCAGAAATAATTCCCTTGCTGCAGGTGACACCAGCAAGTTCTGCAGCCATTCTGAGAGCTTCAGGCTGGCTTCTATGTTCTTTGAGGGCCTAAGGGCTGGGGCAATACCAGCCAGGCACTCGACCCTCTGCCCTGCAGCCATCAGAGAACATCCAATCCATACTGGTTTAAGCAGCTTTTGCTGGGCTGCTGAACCCAGAACACCAAGCCCTTACACACAGAGTGCCACAGGCACTGATCCAAATGTCACAACAGCCTGCCCTGCTATCCCTGCCTTCACTCACCTTCTCCCAGGTCCTGGAAGTGGGCTGGTGAGTAGAGCTCAGAGCTGTCACTCTCTGAAGGACCAGTACCCTACAAACACACAGGAGAAATAGTCAATGAAAGATGAAAACAGAGGCACACACTCCTCAGCCATGCAACCTTTTGGAGTGACTGTGACACCTAATTTACCATCCAGGTCATGAATTCACCAGTCTTTAGAGATTTTACAAGAAAATATTTGCTTTGTGTGTGTGATAAATCACACATGTAAAAGTCTGTGTCTGGGCAAGGAGAATGCAGAGTCTGATGTGCCTTGTGCTCATCAGCACCATTCACTGTTTCCTGTGCTCTCCCAAAAAGGCTGCTAATACTCTGTAAGGTTCTGGGAAAAGACACTCTCTTCTGAGTTTTACACTTTTACAGACCTTAAGACTGAAATACACTGACCTCTACATTACTGCAATGGTGATAACTGTACTAAGACTGTGCCACACAAAGAAAGAAAAAGGAAAGAAGTGTTTTTACTCAACTTCAGGAACAGTGGCAACAAGTCTTGTGCAGGTATATGACCTGAACGAAATACAAGTTACTTTTTTCCAAACCATGTCACTGAATATTGAGTATTCGGTGGAGAAGAACAGCATTTTCTTTAAAATTCTGAACCAAACATCACATCCTACATGTGATTCACAACAAGCCTCCATCCTGCGTCAAGCTCTGCACTTAGATGCATTCACCAGCTCACTTGGGAAGGTAACAAAGAAAACACTGCTCAGAGGAATCTGATGGAAAAGGACAAAGCCTTAGGTTGAAGTTCAAGCTACACTGTAACATGACAGAAAGCCTCTGCACAGAACATTTCTGTTCATACCTCCCCAGCCAGCATCCAGATGACTCCTTTTCCATATAAATCAGTAAAATAAAAAGGAGATTTTAAGCCAAAACTACCCAATCCCCATTAAAAGTGGGGAGGGGTGGGGAACAGTGGATTATTCATCATAACACAGCAACCAGCACCTTTGGGAAGGGTGGACCTTCGCTCCTGGGCCACGGCCAATAAAAAACCACATCCCATTGCACTGTGTCTTGTTCAGCAGGATCTGCTGTCTAGGCTTGTTTTCTATCTGGTTTTCAAAACAGCTGGAAGGAAAGTACCTTCTTTTGGGGAGTCCACTCCTCCTTCTTTGGTATAAAGGCAGTGTCCAAGTCATTGGATTCCAAGAGCTTTTTGGTGGGCTTCCTTTGACGCTTGCTTTCGAAGTTTCCTGCAATGAAACCCTTCACATCAGATAAACAGGGGTTTTCTTGTCTTCAATCAGATTAAGACCATTAAGTAAATATCAGCCAACAGTTCAAAACAATCTGCTTCACCCTGTCTTTGGGATCATAAGCTCCTAGGGCAGAGATGCCAATTACCTGCTTCTGTACAACTTCAATAAAAACAGACCTCAGTCTGCCATGACCTTCAGGCTCACCTCAATATATAATACAAAAATCCACCCACGGAAGAGAGACTGTGAACTCACTGCCAGCAGGTAACACATGCTGGCAGCACAATTCAGATCTTAATTTCCCAAACACTTTGATGTGCGTAAGCCAGTCCTACCACTGACAGAACCCTGCCTACACTCCCCACACCACCATTCATGCTGCTGTAGTAAACAGGCTGAAGATCACGAACCTGGTTAAACCTACTTGAGAATAGACATTCCAAAAAACCTAGGTGTGACCTGCACTATTTTCCTACTCGAGCTTTATGCTGGCCGTCGGGAGGTAGCAAGTTGCTAGACCTGTGCTCATTCACACTAATTTTGGCAACAGTATAAACTCAGAACCAGGAAATGCTGATGCTGAGGGCAGACACTTCACAGACACAGCCTGTTACCCATCCCACCCCATTCATCCGCTGGCTTCGACAGCCTCAGCTGTGCCCTTTGACACCTCGGTAGGCACAGCTCATCCATCACATTTCTAACCCTAAAGACAAGCTTCTGCCCACTCCGTGTGCTTCAGCAAGAGGAGAGGGGAAATGAGGGGAAAGAGCTACACAACCTCTGCACACTGGATGTTTGCTCCCACTGCTGCAGCCTGTTCTGTTCTCCTGCACCTCCAATCTTGGGTTCACATCCTCAGTTTTTCCTCCTTTAATCCTCTCCAAATTTCCACTTCCTTATGACATCCACAAGCCACCAGAGGCAATCCCTCTTCCCTCACACAACAGGCTAACTGACCTCCCATTGACCATAACTCTGCCTGCTTGGTTTATTTTTTTTGACCACAAGCCCTTCAGGACAGGAACAGTGTTCCCTCCAAGTTAACACAGCCAGAACACCAGGGCTTTAACTCTGGACGTCTTTAGATGCTATCAGAGAATAAACATACTGAAAGGAGACCCTGAGACTGACACTGAAAGGGAGAAGGCCCCTCAGACCACACTCTTTCTACACTGTGCCTTACTGAGAGCCAAGGTCCTGGCTTGCTGCTTATCCAAGTCTCTAAAAATTTCTACAGATGCTTAGAACCTCTTAAGGAGAAAGTTTTTCCAGAGGGAATTTTGTGCTGTAGCTCCCTGAGCTCACCAGGAGAGCAAAAGATCACTCCACATAAGCAATGCAGCTGAAACTTTGTGCATCACCCTCATTACAGCAGTGTTCACCCAAAGGAGTTTACAGCAGCAAGAGACCATCAAGCTAAAGGAATGCCACTGTTTGGAAGCACAGATATCAAGGACTCAGTGGAGTTGTGGCCTTCTTCATTTGGACAAAAGGGGCATTCTGTGCCAGGACCTAAAGAGGACCACCACAGTCTACAGAAAACCAACAGCACCAGGTCACTGGACAAGTGAAAAAAAATTGGACGATAAAATTGGACCTGCCCTCTCTCCCTTCTCAACACCAGTAACAGTCAGTGAGTGAAGGAAAGCAAGAACAAACAGACCAACAGCCACTGACCTTTTCATGCTGCCCCAAGCGTCATTTTCCACTGAACTTGTGTTACTTTCACTTACAAAAGCAGCATCACACAACCTTCCACTTACCTGATTTCAGGAATCCCTCTTCTGCATCTGGAGAAGCAGAAACTTCAGAAGCATCCGAGGAAGACAGCACCACCTCTGGAAAATCGGAAGATCCTCCTGGAACTTGATTAGGGGGATCAGTGGAGTGAGATCCTAGCTCTGAGAAGGAACACTCTGCTTCAAGGACGGGAGGGGACTCTTTGGTTGAAGATGGAGTTGAAACCAAAGAACTTGGCCCCCGCTGGGTATCTCTGTCAGGACTGCTTTGTGCAGGAACGCCTCCTTCAAATTCAGACCTCGCCACAGAATTCACCTGGCATGGTGAAATATATTGGTGAAAACGTTCATCCTGCATGGCACTGCACACAGCAAGAACACTCAACCACCAAGAACACAAACACACGGAGACCAGAGCCCCGGAGTAATACCCACAAAGAGCACACTGGCCTTCACCAACCTTTTGCAATTGCTCCTGGCCCTTCTTTGATTTTTTCTTGGGTGCAAACAAGTGATCATATTCTTCTGCATATTCCAGAAGCCGTTTACTCGGCTTTCTAAGGCGCTTCCTCTCTGAATGTGCTAAGAAAAAGGAAAGCAGCTTCAACACTGTGTTTCTGAGATGATCACAAGACAAAACTGTCCTCATCATCTGTGGATAATAGTTGTTTCTGCCTTCTCTTCCAGAGGTTCCATGTGGGAAGAGCTGATAATTCTTTCTCTTTGAGACAGCCTTAGAATTTTTGAGTTTCCTATTTTCCAAAATCCCAACTTAGCTGGGGGGATTTTAAAGGACTTTAAGCAGTTCAGGTAAGAAATCAAAACACATTAGACTGAGAGGCTTCTGAAATGTCACCCAACATGTCCCTCCAAGCTACATCTGACTTTCCTGCAGTACTTTTACCAGAACCAAAGGCCATTAGCAACTCAGAACTCTTGCTGTTTACCCAAACTCTTTTGGTTTTAGTGCAGGGGCACAGGAAAACACTGTTTTCCCATAACACAGTTCAGTCACTAGTTTCACTAGGAACACATAAGCTTGATTCCTTCCCTTCCCCTCCTCCCTGGCATTTTTTTTTTGTATTCCAAATTCCCCATCTGCTACTGTGAGCCCATTTATTGCTTTGTTTGTTCCACAATGAGATCAGGGAGCCAGTGACTGCAACACTTCTGTTTGCACAGTGTGGTACCATTGCAAGGCAAAAGGTGTTTCCTCACCACAACGCTAACCACCCGTGCTACATCACCTCAACACACCAACGCATGGCAAGCTCCAAAAACCTGAACCTCACACTATAACATCTCTTCTCAACAAGCTGCAAAAGCAAGGTGATGCACATTTATGTCTTTTTCTCACTTCCCATAATACCTCTAACTTTTCTCCTTTTTTAGCTTTCAAAATCATTAAATAATACTGCCCAAAGACTTCCCCTAGTCATGAAAATATCTGCGGTCTCCTGGAAGTTTTGGAACAAACAGTAAATATTCTCTTTGCTTCATTTCATTTGAGGAGGTGGCTTTTTCTTCTTTAAAACGGAAGCATTTTATAACAAAGCATTTCAATGCAACGCTTCAGAACAGGGATGTTGGAGGAGACTGCTACATTTTATTGTGGCTTTGTGGTTAAACAAGCATGAAAATGTCAAACTTGGCCAAAAGGAAAGAAAGAAACAACTTTCTCAAACACAGCTATTTTCAGCCTCTATTAACACTCTGCACAGGTGTCTGAGTGAAACACACATTTCAGCACATAAGCAGTTATGGGATGAGTATCCTCACCAGGCAACTATTTAGAGCCCCAAAGCCTTGCAGAAGGGTACACAGCACTGTGCCAGAAGGGCTGGCTTAACTGATTTTTGTTCCCAAAAGGAATTCTGTACAAAAATCCCAAATGCAGACTGACTGACAGTGGCAAATCACATACCTGATGAACAATTATTTATGAAATTGGTTTACATCAGCCAATTCCACCAATCTTCACTTTTGCCTTATTTGCTCTAATTCACTGTACAAGGTTTGTAGCAAAATTATCCCCAATGCTGCCATTTAACTATGATGAAGACTTTATGTAGTTTGAGCTTAGTGGAAATGGCACAGTTGTGATTGCAATCTATTGTGATCTTTACACTGAAACTCTGCCTGCTGTGGGCAAGGATGGGGTCACACCTTCTCAAAGCTCTGCAGTCAGCCCAGCTTCCAGCATCAGTTTCTCTACTTTTTGAGCCTTGCCCAACATAAAGGCATGGTCTTTTCACAGCATTAGAGGTTTACTCAGTCCCACCAGCACTGGGGATGTTCCAGCAGCCCTGACAGTGGTGCTGGTGGTATATCTATACAAAAGGGGGTGGGTGTGCACAGAGCTCACATGCTCTTTAGGGCAGGGGAATTCGTTTACACTGCAGCTGCTGATCTGGCACTTTTGCAGGCAAACCCAGGCCCTGCCTGCTGCTGCTGCATCCCTGTGTGCAGCACCAGGACCATGTACACTCCTCTCTGCTATGGCCACCTTGCCTGGAGCCCACTGCCTTCCTCTGCCACTACCCAGCTACCTTTACTGCCTCTCAGCACCTCCTCTTCCCTAGCTCTCTCTGCAGACTTTTATCTTCACCTCACACAGCATCATTGCAGGGATGCTTCATCTGCCAAACCACCATGAAGCCCTAAGAATGTGTCTGGATCTCAGTGTGAAGGAGGAACCCGCAGCACAGCCCAGAACATGCATCCTCTCACCTGCTCTATAGAGACTTCAGTCCTCAAAAACACACAGACCCAGCCAGAGGAGTCAGTGAATGATTAAGCTGGTCATGACTTAAAACCAGAACTTTTACCCCATGTGTTACACCCTAAAGGCTTGTTTTCTGTGCCTGCTGCAACTTGCCTTGGGCAGGTCCCACAACCACCAAGCCAGGAGCTGCCTTTGCCACAATTTAAACAGAGGTGCAGGCAGCCTCCAGCAACCACAAAAAACAAAATACACACATCAAAATGTGCACTGAGGGAATACATAAGTGACAGAATGCACACAGGCTCAAAATTCTGATGAGTTATATTACTGGATGAGATCATAATTAGATTAGAGCAATTTAGTTTGGTGAAACCTATGCAAAAACCTAATTGTATTGTTTTTATTAAGGTGTGTTTCCCCAGATTCCCTGCAGAAGCCTGAGGACGGTACACATAGAATATGGTTCTGTTGGCCCTATTCCTTCCACACACACCCTTTTATTTCTTCCTTTGTCTTTAATCAAATGTTCCCACCTCTGTGGGAGAGGCAGGGCTCTCTGGCCTTTTGGTCCTCAGAAGCCTCCTCCTTCCTAGGTCATTTCCCTTCCAGTGCTGCTGCCTTATGTCTGTCTGCCATATTCCAGACCCACCTCCAGCCCAGCCTCCCTGGCAGCTTCCCTCTCTTCTGTTCTTTCACCCATCAGGCAGCCACACCAGAACTGTAAATCAGGAAATCTGTGGGGCTCCACAATTCATTATGAGCAGCTAATAAAATTCCACACTAAAGCCCAAAAAACTCCCAACACATCGTCTTGAGGAAATCCTACAGAACAAACCAAAGACAAACCATGTCAAAAAGCACTACAGAAGATAAAAAACAGAGCAGCCATTGAGGCTCAGTTTCCTGGAACCTTCTAGCACTGACCTATCTCACTAACACCAAGCTTGTGGCTCTGAGGAACGCATTACAAAGGTGCAAGTTTAAAAAAATATCCCAGGCTTAGAAGGATTTTAATTTTACCTCTCACTGTGGAAGAACTAAAGATTTCTAATGTGTGTAAAATTTTCTGACCAATAACCTGAGCACAAGCTCATAATTACTCTGCCTCCTTTGTTCTCTGTCCTTACAGAGAACTCAAACCAAGGTTCCACACTTTCTTCTGCTCAGACGTAGACATCTTCACATTGTCAGACAGCCACAAGTTCTGTAACTTATCCTTTAAATGAAAAAGTGTAAAATGTATACAAATACACACTCTGGTGCAAGTCCAACTCCCTTACCTTGTGCAGAGAATTCAGACTGGGGAGCAAAGTTGCCAAGCTCTGTTTCTGAGTCCATCACACTGGTGTTTGGCTTACCACATACATTCAAACGTTTATCAACTAAGTCTAAACGATTCTCAAAGTCCTGAACTGCCAGGTCTCCCTCAAGCACCTTTGAATGAGGGGAATGCCTACGTCCCAAGCACTCATTTCCCTTCAGTGAAAAGCCACGAGAATTCAGGCCAAAGGCACTCTCCAAGTTTCCTTGTTCCCTAGATCTACTGATGTGCTTATTAGATCTAGCACTGCTTTGGTTAAAACGCTGCCATCGCTTTTTGGGTGCTACGTGATTTATATCATTAGACTCATCACCAAGAGAGCTCTCACTATTTGCCTCTGAATCCAAGTCTGGACTCTCCCCATTTTCAGCAGAATTGCAGCTCTCATTATTTCTACCAGCTTCAGGTCTCCTTCCAATACGACCTAAATTGTCATCAGATAAACAGGCAGAGTCTTCATCAGTTGAATGCTCTGTTAAATCAATAGACTCTTTCCTCTCAGTATCTTCTGCCTCATTCCCTAGAGGACTGGTAACTGAACCGTGCACACGGAATGCATGTTCTCCTGAATCTCTGGGTAACCGACTTAGCAACTTACTTGGCCCTCCTGGTTTTAAGTCCTTTCTGTTTGAAACTGTTTTATCTCCAAGCTTTGATGACTGCTTAGATTTTGAACAGTTGCGTTTGGACATGCAATTTGTGCCATTTGTCCCAGAAACAGCAGCACTCGCAGGCTCCCTTTTACCAGTACCAATCCCTGTCAACTTGGTTGGAGGACTGCGTGAAAATGAGGAGTTGCTTATAGTGGAGTTTGGAGTTACTGCTTCTTGGACACAATCTCCATTTTTTTCTATTTTATATGGGGGACCTACAATAGACAAAGACTTGAGACCACTTGCAGAATTGCTTCCAGAACCATCACCTGTGCTGGTATTTCGAAATGGGACCATATTTTGACCAGTCATCAATTGCTGCTCTTTTGTCTTACTGTCATGCATATCCTTCAACATCATTAACAAGGTGCTGAATTTGTAATCTGGTTCAATAGGCAAACGACCATGACCAGAGGCAGAAGAGAAAAGCAAAGGTACTGTGGCCTTGGGAGTGCCAGAGTCACTGGCATCCTCATTCATGGACCGATAGGACAGTTCCTTCAGCTCTGACAGAACGTGCTTCACCACGGCCGTTTCGATTTCAGCAGAATCCCTGGGTTTCTCATGCATGTTGTTTAACAGTTTCTGACCATCAACTTTCCCACTTCTCTGAAGAGAATCTCTCTGAAGGCCAGAGAAACCTTTGGTATCTGAAGAGCAGCGATTCACACCGCCCTCCTCTTCTGCAAGAGAAGACTCCAACCCAGCAACCTTTTCTTTATGTTTACATTTTATACTCCTGATTCGGGGTAATTTCATGCTTTTCGGTTTCAAGATTACTTGATTTGCAACAGCAGGCCAGGAGCTGTCCTTGGAAACACTTTGGGGGGTAGTGTGCTTGTTTGCTAGGGAAAGATTGTCATTTCTCACATCCGAAGAGCACTCAAGAGTTGTCAATGACATCTCAGCATCAGAGAAACCTACTTCAAGCTCCCCATCCACAAATTCAGCATCAAGGCTGTTGGTTACTGAACCTCCCAGAGGTTTCCGATCTCTGTACGACTTCTTCCTGGCTCTTCTGCTGCTCTTCTGAGAAAGATACATAGAAAGTTTAATGTTTCCACTTGATGTCATAGGAAATTCCTTCTCCACTTTATCTGAAGAATCACTAACTTCAAGAGCACTAGAGGCTCTCTCGGAACTTTGGTCCATGGTATCTACATCACTGTTCCCACCATCAGAGAGGGAAGAGGATGAATCTGATTCAGTCTGTTTTTTCTCAACACCAGCATCAGACGCAGAATAGTGTATTTGTAACTTGGAGCTGCACAAAATGCCCAGGGAGCTCTTTTCTCTCTCAAAAGATGGGCTGGAAAACAAATCCCCTTGGAGGGTGTTTTTCAGAGCATCACTTTTACGATTCTCATAGTCCGGTTTCAAAGGTGTCTTTTCAAAACGTCTTTCTCCAAAAGAGGAAAGCAAATGGTTTTCCCTGGTGCTGCTGGATGCTGTCAGGCTGTTGGCAATCCGGCGAAGCTCGTGAGAGGCGTGTTTCTCTGGTAGGTCCCCAACAATCACGTTTCTAACTATGCTCTCTGGTGTTTTGTCTTTGATTTCTCCCCTCGATGCTTCCCCTCTTGTGCCACTCTTTTTTACTCTAGTCCTTTTTCTGCTTTCAGAGGTTTTTTTCACGTGTGGCTTGATGTGCAATTTTCCTTTTTCACTGGCCACGTGTCTGGAGTCGAAGGCCAGGGATTTAAAGCAGCCGTTCAGCTGCGTGTCCCTTTCTGCTGCAGGGCCATTGCTGTAGTATTCCAACTGCACGTCCTTCTCGCTGTCCTGCTCGCTGGAGTTCTGGCTGCACTTCTGATCCTCTGGCCCCCCGAGAAGAATGTCTTCTGCCTGTCCAACACTGACTTCCCATTTAGCCATAAATCTTTGAGGAACCTTAAAAGTTGGAGACAAAAAAAGAGAAGGACAAAATTTGGGTAGGTAACCAATGAGATAAGGGCGAGGAGGGCAAGGCAGAGAACACAGTGACATTCCTGCATTTTGCATCTTTAAGACAATCACATGCATTCCCTGAGACTGTGTCTGGCAGACACAGGAAGTACTGCTCCTGGGTAAGCACCCTGCATTCCAGCTGAGCCCTGTGCATTCCCAGAACAGTAAAAAGGTCCCTGGCAAGTACAGGTCTCCGAGGAACCAGATGTCTTGGCATCCCAATGCATCCTGAACACAACAGCCTGTAAAGGGCAATGCATATGGTATGGATCCCTGGCACAGAAATGCAAAGCTACAGCCAACAAGCCTCTCAAGGCAAACGCAGCATTGTTTTCCTCAAAATATCTGAGCAGGCCTATTTGCTGTGCTCATTGTTGATTCTTCCTGCATCCCTTGAATTCAGAGCATGATCTGCCCTCTCCATCAACTCACCTTGGGACAAACATGAGATCCACACACATCTAAGATGTGCTCTATCAGGTTCACAGTGTCCATTTCTGAGAAGTCTCCCAGTTTAACTCTGTACTTTTAGAAAAACCAGAAAGCTCCTGCATACTTAACAGGAACCTCTGCTAATACTCAAAATCAACAAGGAACTTGTATCTTATCTGCATGTGTAGTTTTTGGCTGCACAACAGCAAATCAAAGCCTTCACAACTACTCCTAAAACCAAAACCAATTCCAAGGCAGAAGGAACAACTCACATTGCTGACACTTTTCTTTTAAAGAAAAGCTCAAACCAACAAAGTCTCATTTCAGCAGACTCGAGGTTTTATGAAGCCTTATAGCAATCCAGCCAAATACTCTCAGCTTTGCATCAATTTTGGCTTCCAGGGGTGCAAACCTGGACATTTATGTGAGCAACAAACATTTGATTCCCTCTACTGCAGGCATGCTGGCACTCTATTTACATATAGAATGAGATTCCAGCCACGCAGCACTTCTAGGACCAGAGAAGTTACTTGGGAGTATGTCACCAGTTGTTGGAGGGCTGGAAGCACAAGGAGAAGTCCTTAAAGAAGATACTGAACATGCCCTTGGAAAAGGAAAACCAGAGGAGGCCATTGCCCCTAGGGACTCACATCTGCAAGAGCACATTCAATCTGATGGTTCTGCACTAACATAGGTTATAAAGGTTATAAAGTAAGAGAAAAAGAAAAGCCAGGTACCATTGCCTAGTATAACTGTTTGCTCTCTTACAGTAACACAGTAGCCTCTGTAGTTCTTCACTTCAGCAATTCTAACGAGTTAATTTCTGCAGTCACCTTCCTAAAGACATAGACCAGACCCCTGTGTCACATTACATTAACTGGCTACAACTGCTCAGGGCTGTTATGTTTGGAAACGGAGATGGTGCGATGAGCCACAAAACTCATTCCCACAGGCTCACTGACAAAGCATTTTCCAAGTCAAATTATAAGTCCTAACAGGTTTCTATAAAGAGAATTACTGAGGCAGTGCTAAAAACCCCACTGCTTTATCTCAGCCAGTGATCTACTGAAGCGTGCAACTCCACCTCTGACTCAGATCAGCCAAAGGAGGCTGCCAGAGAGCACAGAAGTTTTTTAGCAGTGCTGCAATCCACATCAGGAGAGGGCTGTGCTGCTGAACAGATCCCACACCAACAGAGCCCCAATTCCTCTGCCTCCCAGAGCTGTCCAGGGCAATAGAAGCAGCAGGCCACACCCCAGCATAGAAAAGAGCCTGGAAACTCCTGGCAATTTATAAACTATGCTGCTGTAAGGACGCAAAGAATCCCTTCCCTGGCTGCCTTGCAGCAGTCAGTCTCACAGAAGCTGTTAAAGTACAATTCCAGGCATAAAGGAATATTTTGTACTGTGCAGATTCAAAGAAATAAAAACATATTACAGAAAACAGATCTTTCACCTTCTGTTTGTAGCCTTTTTCCTTTTGCTTCCCTCTTTTCCGGAGAACAGGCAGCTCTTCAAACTGATGTCTCCCTTCAAAGAGGACAATAGCTTTCCCAGCAACCCAGGTCTTCTCTGAAGGTTCTCCTAAGGCATCCACATAGTACTCTCGGTACGGTCTCTGGTTGGAAACTATTTTGAGAAATTTAACAGAATTAACCCCTTGTAGGTAACAGAATAAAGACACGAAAAGGGACACAGAAAGCAGTAAGCATTTGACAGGTAATATTCAACTACGTTTTTCTCAACAACATTCCCACATAAATGTCAGTTCTGGGGATTTTACTCAGAACTAAGGGAGACCCCTTTGATTGCTCCTGTCTATATTCTACGTTGCTACTCCCTATTTTTAAGTTGTTTGGGCTTTTTTTTTCTTATAAACAATTGATTAACAGGCCTATGATTGGTCATCTTCCTACAGCAAAGATTGCTTGCAAAAAAAAAAAGGCAAAAGTATCTAAATATTTTTTTCCTTGAGAGACACAACATACCAGGCAGAACATTTCTTTTCTGCTACTCCCTGATTAATGATTAAACAGTCCAGAGCACTTGACCGTTGGGAAAACACAACGGTGCTGGCAACACCCAGAACTGACAGCCTTCTGGATAGGATTTACTCACACAGGTTGAGCCTCCCCCATCACAATACATCCCACCTTGTTCAATGTTTTAATACCAAACAAACTCTTATTTAGGACACAAAATACTGCCAGCAGCATTTAGGCAAACACATGCACACACACTGAAAAGATTAAGTGCAACATGACACAACATTAGTTGCAATGAGTCTCTCCATACTTCAGGCATGGAGGTGCAGAGCAAGAGAAGAAACTCAATCACAAAGGCACATTCAAGATTCTTTAAAGTACTTTCTGTGCAACAATGTTGAACACATGATACAAGTAAGAATTGAATCAGTACTGGGTGTGCTGGTGAAAAATAACAGGTCACAAGCATTAGAACAGAGCAAACAAGACTTGAAAACAAGGGATATAAACCTCTCCCTGCAGTTTGCTGCAATGTATTAACCTTCTGGAAACACCTTCTCTGAACAGGCAGATTGCACTTCCAGCCCATTTGGTTTGTGCTGCCTCTCCCAGGGTGCCAGCACAGTGTGGCAGCCTGGCCTTAAGTGATGCTGAAATTGAGATTCTAACCAAGACCACCGCGAGGATCACAGTGACCAGAACAACATCAAACCAAACCAAACCATGCAAAGATGACAGGCTTCATCCACCCCATTCATAGTTCTGGGACTCAAGCTACTGAGCTTACACTTTCCAGCTCAAAAAATCTTCCAAGTCAAGAGCTTGATGAGAAAAGGTAAACTTTCCTTAAACTAAACACGATTCCTCAAATCCAAAAGAGGTTTCAGCACAAGTGATGAGGTTGAAGCGACCTCCCTTGTTTTGAAGGGCTCGTTCCCTTGGCAACAGGAGAGCCAAGGCAGGAGGACTGTGCTTCCTACAGTGCACACAGAGCCCAGCAGCTCTTCCTGCCCAAAACTGCCAGAGTTCAGACTCACCTGCTTTGCCACCTTGGCACTGGGGAGACAAGCAGATTACATACAGCCACAGCTGGAAAATACAGTTTTCCCCTGAGCTCCATTGGTTTGGACACAGATAAAACAATGATGGAAGAGTCCATCATGTAGCTGGAGATCAGGCCTCCCTGGACTTTGCTAACAGAACATTTCCTCCCTGCAGAATTCCTTTTTTAGAAATCCTTGTGCACAGGCTGAGAGGGGAACACTGGACAGCTATATACATTAAATCCTGCCCAAAACTTCATGAGAAGGGATGTGTGGGGAAAATATATATGTCAGCACGTCTTCTGGAAACATCTCTGACAGGAATTTGAGAGCTGGAAAGAGACTATTTAAAATAGCACATTCAATATTCTCTAGAATCAGGATAAATGCCTCCCAAAGGATGAAGGGGGAGGTGAAGAAAGAAGACTTCAGCAACCAGGCTTGGGGATGATGTGAGCACCACGTAGGAAAAGCTACTTCATGTCTCTAGAGAAACAGCAGTGTCTCTGAGCTGATGGCCACTCAAAAAGAACTCCACTTGTGCCCAGCACTTGTTGTGCTTAGGCTGTCAAGGGCCACAAAACCTGGACAGAAATACAGTAGTGAGTGGCAATCTCACCAATCTAGAGCTGTCAGTGGCAGAGGACACCAGTTCAAGGGGTTTCCAGTTGCCCACAGAAAAAAAAGAACCAGAAGGGGAAACCAGGAACAAATAAGCCTTTCTGTTTGTGGCAGTCTCCCCATGGCTTCTGGTATGATCCTAAAAGCAAACAATTCATCATTTCCCTTCTGTTCTCTCCATCACTCACCTACCTCTGTCTTCATCTTTCAAGACTCTCTTTCTCCCTTCCTGCCTCTCTCCTGTGGTCAAGCACAAACAGCTCTGTTATATTTGCCCATCTCTCCTCCTCACATTCAGCTTGCTCACACTACATCCTAAACATTCAAATATGTGGCTCCATCTCTAGGTTTTTCCAGAATTTCCCTATCAACAGCCCCTTGCTTTCTTGTGCCAAACAAGACCCAACAATTTCACTTCCATGCACATGCTCCCATCACACCTTCACGCATTTAGCAGCTACACAGCACTACCCCACACTCCACTCTCCTGCCTCCTGTTCTCCAAGAAAAACCCTGTGTCCTCTCACACTCCAGTCTTCCCAGATCTGCTTCCTCACCTGGCTGCACCTCTCTGATCCATCTCCTTTTTCTCTGCATCACTTTTTTAAGAGGCTGCTCTTTCTTCTGCACTGCCCTGAGCTTAGCCCAGCTACACGTCCTTCCTTCACTCTGGGAAGAAAAGTGTCCAGTGGCTATCTCTGCCACTTTACCAACCCCAGCCCCCTCTTCCTCCTGCCACCTCCCTCATTTAGCTCTACTTTATGGATCCAGGTCTTGTTTTCCACAGCAGAGTCTATTTCTTCACACCTTTCAAGGGCCAGAAATGCTTTTTAAATTAATTAAAAACTGCAATATCCTGCCATACACAACACCTCCACTTTGTGGTCTGAGTAGATACAGTACCTTTCATTTTTGAGTGACAGTCCAGCACTGGGTCATGACAAATTGTGCATGGCCACCATGGGCGTCTGTTGAACTTGGCCCAAACAAGATCCCCAACTTCATACTTCACTGGAGTAGGTTTCTTCTTGGCTTGGATCTTTGGGGAAAAACCAGAACACAAGAAATCACTAAAGCTCCAGATGCTTTTGAAGAGATTTGCCGCCCCCCCTGCGTGCAGATTACATGGGACAGCAGAGACATTTACATTAAAATGCAAGTCCTGATTTTACTTAGTGGCTCCTACACCTTCAAAGAACACAATAGTTCTCCCATTCTTCTGAAAGAACAAAACAATAAGAGGATTTGAGAAGGTTTTTGGTTTTTTTTTTAGTAAGGAACATGACCTCTGGTAAATGACTGCACTCAAACTTCACACATTTGAACAGGTAAATATTTGGAGTCACTACCAGATCCCATTATTTCACCAACACCAGTTTGTTCATTCCAAAGGTTGCAACATACAGAAAAAGTAGTAGTAAGAGACGGTGAAATTTTCCTGACTGAAACGTGGTAAGAACAGCAAATTAAGTGTTTATCAACTGGAAAAAAAAAAAAAAAGTTGACATCTACAAGTTAGTAACTTCCCTGCTTCCCAGATGTGCTCAGAAAAAAGCTTCACCAGAAAATATTTGAAACCAAAGACAGGTACAATCACAAAAAAATCTTATTTACTAATGTTTAGGTTGTATGAGCAGAACTGGTGTTGCTTTGCCCCAAAACTGTGGAGCAGAAAGGGAGCATAACAGCATCACCCCCCTCTAGGACACAGACAGACACACTGACCTTGCCTGTCTCCAAAACCCGCTCACAAGTACCAACTCTGCAGACACAGTCACCCAAATCCCCTCAGCCTCCCAGGGCAGTGCAGCAACCACAGGAACAGCGAAATCTTTCAATACACAAACCCTAAAACTGTTTAATGCCATCTCTGTGTCACTGCCCAGGAGCTGAGAGCAGATCCTGGGTTGTTTGTGAACCACGCAGCCTCTCTGGCTGGATGTGCTCTCCCAGCAGGACCTCTGCCAAGGAAAGGATCCAGGAGCTTTGGTGTTGTGAATAATTGAGCCAAGACAAGGTACAATAGGTTTTCACAGGACACAAGAGTCCCTGTACCCAGCTGTGAGGTATCCTGCCCGTTTAGCAGCACTCACCAACATGTCCCAGGTGGGTTCAGCATTTTACGAGTTCCAAGAAGCACTCTAGGTATTTTTCCTGCCAATAAGCACAAGCAATATGCTCTTCATTAAAGCTGTCACAACACAAACACACACCTTTCTGCTCCACTTCTCCATCCTGCTAACCACCCTGCTCGAGGCACGTCTCTTGCCATACCCACTTCAACATCCCAGCAACTAAAACACAACAGACCTCTCTAATAAAAGGTATATTCCGTTTCTCATTGAGTTTTATGGGTCTTCTTCATGTGGTTAAAGAAAACACAAAAGAATAAACCCTGTCACATGAAAAAAAGGCACGTAATGATGTTACAGACTACATCGTTGAAATTTTTTTCACTCACTTATCAAAAGCCACCCAATAACTTATTGCTGAGCAGGAGTTCAGGAACAGGGAATGTGAGCAGCACTGGGAAGGCTGCAGCTCCTCTCTCTGCCACTGCCTTGCTGCAGCCTCCGTGTCTCAGCTGTATCTGTGAGCACAGGAACCAGAGATGCTGCCTTGGCTGCTGCTTTTAAAATGCAGATGCACTTTCAGATGCAAACCCTCTCTTTTTTTAGTCTGTTTTCAACTTGTGTTCTTGTAAATGTGACTTTGGCCTCGAATTTTTTTTACACAGATTTCCAGCCTGGGCTTTGAGGGGCACATGTATATCCCAGCTGATTATCTCCGATGCTGTGCATACACATACAATGGATGTGCATCTTACTGACAACTGTAACCTGAGCACGGTCACTGGACAGAGCAGTAAAACCTCGCTGGAGATTTGCCAGAGCCATTCACATTGATCCACCTGAAGGACACCCACAACCCCTGCCCTTAGGCAAGTCTGCATTTAAATCAACTCTTTGTCAACCTCCAACACCCCAGCCGAGTGAAAAGGTGGCTTTCAGGAAACTATTCAGACAATGCCTAAACCTCTTTCCAAGAAGTCAGCAGCTATTCTCATTCCTGCCCAGTTTCCTCTCTCATTTCCCTGGCATTAGCAGTCAGGTGTTGGAGTCACCATCACCCACCACCAGTCCCCACCAGTGGGTCACAGAGGCAGATCAGGAAGCACCATGTCCCAAGGGAGAGCCCTGTGACAGGATGCACTGCAGCAGGTCACTGTTGCATAATTTTCCTCTCTACTCTCCCTAAATCCCACCAACCTGCCAGAGATGCCTTTACATTGTTTTCTTCACACAGAAAAAAAAAAAAAGTCTGCTAGGGACTTTCAAAACGCGTAACATTGAAAAACCAACAGCAGAGGAGCAAAAACAGCAGTTGCTGTCCTATCCAGGTAAAATTAAGTCTCTTCCTTTAAACTCTGCTACGTGATAGAAAAATTATAGCCCCAAAGCATATATTTCTTATGTCAGAATTCAACAAATTTCACTCCTAATAAAGTCAGCATTTACTACGCCAATATCAAACTGCTGATATATCCTAATGGCCAAAAATTCAGCCCTGCAGTAACACTGACTTTTCTGTGAGCTAGGGAAAGCTCAAGTTTTTTTAAAAAAATAAACTTCAGATGTAGTCCCCTGCATCTGATCACAGCACTGTTCACCTTCAGAGCATGGAAATATTCAAGTATTTAAATAACAACAAAATTTGTGAGCCACTGCAGATCGGGTGAGCACCACGTTGTAACTCCAGTGGAGATACACTGAAGAAATTAAACCAGGTAAGTGCCTTGGTTAGCGAGGAAAGAAAGGACAGGGCCTTCTCCATTGAGGAGGAACATCATGGTTTTGCATTGTTTGGTGTTCTCAAGGGAGTCAGCACTGTCTACTCTGTTATCAAATGTTTGGTATTAATTTGCTGTTTAGATGGACAAGCTACAGCCTCAACTCGAGATGATAGCTGCATTTCAGATCACTCTGTGCTATTTCTAGGCAAAACAAGACTGTACCTTGCAGATATTTTTCATCAAACCCCCTCCACCAAAGACCCCAAATGATCACTGTGGAAGGGGTCACAAGCCAAGACTCAGCAGCACGATGACACAAACACTACCTGCAAAGCCACCTCTTGAATTTGTACTATGCCAGCTAAACACTGCAGACTGCAATTCACTAAATGAAATACCAAACACTGGTGGCTCAGCTTCATGAGAAGGAGGCTTTCTATTAGAAAGCCAAGTACCTTTACCCTCCTGAAATTCTCACCATACAGCAAATAATGAAACATATCAAGCAAAGAAAGCTTAAATTTCCAAGTGTTTTTATTATGGTAAACATACTGTCAGTCTTCAACTGTCTGTCACCAATCTTCCTCCCTTGAAAATAACCACATCATTAAAAAGTGGAAAAAATAACCCTTATCCAGTAACCACTCCTGGCTCTCTCACTGGAAGCTGTTCTTCAATCCATTAATCTTGCTGTAAGAAGTGGCACAAAGCAGAAGTCCACAAACACAGACAATGCTGACAGCCACAGGGTGCACCTTTCCTGCAGCACTGGACATCTCTGAACAAAAATCAGAGCAGCACCAACCCCTCCAGTGCAGCTGGAGGCACAGCTGCAGGCACCCCACGTGCCCCAACAGCGTGACCAGGGATGTGACCATCTTGGCAGAGCCACAGCAAGACTGAACTGCACACAAAGGGGCAGAGATACAGCTGCTGTTACAGGCAATTTCAAATTTGCAATTTCATATACCCAGAGGCATCTGTCCAGAGATCAAGCACTGATCTGCAGCCATTGTAGCCCTGCACACTTCCAATTCAGACCTGCTTTGGAAAGCCATCGTGGAAATACTTGGCCAAGAAAGCCCTATTACAGTTTATTCCCGACTTAATTATAAACAATGTTACTCAATGAAGCCAGGGACAGAACATATTTTGCAGAAAGACTGGGGCAGCAGAAGAGACTGTGTGCAAGGAGGATGAAGAAAAGCAAGAAAGAAGCCACTGACTCCCCGAAAGTAATGGAGGAAGATCCTGCCAAGCTTGTTTCAGGCACGAACTGGACAGAATCAAAGCCAAGGATGAAAATAAAAGGAGGCGGCCACATCCAAAGCATAATTAAACTAATACAGTATAAACAATAACACTAATAGCCTTTTCCTCTGAGTGTACAGCAGATACCTGCCCAGGGCCCTGCAGCAGCAGCAGGGGATAGGGATATCTCCTGAGCAGATCTCACCACACTGCTGGCTGCCAGGTAAGTCACACCCCACACATGAGCTGGCCCAAACTGCACTGCCAGGGGCAGAAGCAGCAACAACTCTGCCCCATAAGCTTCCAGTGCTCTCTTCAAACTTTCTCATTTCCAGGCCAGCAACTCTAACGCTTGTCCCTGGATTCTATCTACGCCCAGGATAAAGTTGTTCCCAATACCTTCTTCTTATTAGTTAGAACTGGAAGCTTGCTGAGGATCAGTCCACAGCCTGCCCCCACCACTATCTTTTATTCCTTAAAGTTCAGTGATCAGTATTTTTTTCCTAATAGAACGAGATGACAAAAAGTTCATCTAATTCCTACGAGCCACCAAACCCAGATATGGCTGAACTGGCTGAAGATCCACAGCCTTCTTCCCAGAAAAAAAACCCTACCAAAACAAACTTGAGGGAAAGATGACATTTGAGGGCACCTGGATAGCCTGGGCCAAACAGTCTGCTGGAGAGGGACTTCTTACAAGGGCACAGAGTGACAGGACAAGGGGGAATGGCCATAATCTGTGAGTAGGTTTAGATTAAACATGAGGAAGAAATTCTTCCCTGTGAGGGTAGTGAGGCCCTGGCACAGGTTACCCAGAGATGCTGTGGATGCCCCTGGATCCCTGGAATTGTTCGAGGCCAGGCTGGATGGAGCTCTGAGCCATCTCATCTAATAGCAGATGTCCCTGCCCACGGCAGGGCATTGGAACTAGATTGTCTTTAAGGCCCCTTCCAACCCGAACCATTCTGTGATTCTATAAAGAAGTTATCCACTAACACAACCAACCCCACAGCTGGTGTCACAAGTGCCTAGGACAGGCCACTCCCAGCTCCTGCCATTTCGGTGGAACAGGTTATTCACCCTCTGCCCTCACAAAGGAGAGGCAGCAAATGGGGCAAGTTCTCCCTATTAAAATACTCCCAGAACAAGCCTGAAAGGGACTTGCTAAAGCTACCCCAAAAGTCTTTAGGAGATGGAACTTCCCTCCAGCTACAGCACAACGTCACTGAGACAGCAGAGTTTAAGACAAAGCAGAGCAGTTTTAACTTCAGCACTCAGGATTATCCCTCTGTCCACACAGCTCCTGTCATGGGGATCTAGATCCTTTAACTCTGGTCACAGAAATGAAGCAGCAATGGATGCAATTCCCATACAGTGACTGCTGCTGACAGACAGCTAAAAGGTCAACTCCCACCTCTGTACTGCTCTTAATGAAGGGAGGATGGAAAGAAGTCTGAGTGATCCATGGTTCATTACTTCACTCAGCCCCAACACCAGTGCAGTGAGAAATGAACAGACACAGAGAGAAGGAAAGAGAGGAGTTGGGAAATAACCTTTGCTTGGGACTGCTGCATGGAAAGGTAAAAAAAAGAAGAGACTAAGAACAACAACAAAGCAAAATTAGTAACTGCTTGCAGTGGAAGCCAGAAATTGATTCTCCTTAGCAAAGATTCATGTTTTAAAGAAGTTTTTCTGAAATCAAAACCAAACCAGTCAGAAAAAAATTTTAAAAACCCAAAATGGAAAGAAAATTAAATTATATCTACTTGATAGCTAAGAAATATTTGAAACTAAACAAACAGAGGTCACCAAAGTTTCCTCCATACAAAGTACCATCACCAAGCACAGGAACTTTAAGCCTTTTCAGAGAGAGGCTGCAATGCTGACCATGCACTCAGTTTGACAAAACTTACAGGAATCAATCCCTGCACAGGGAAAGGGGTAAGCCCAACTGGAGCCCATATGGACAAAACCCCCACCCAAACCACAGCACGCAATGGCATATCTGAAGAAACCAGAGTAATAATCACACTGGCACTTCATGGCAAGCTTCAAATCAAACAGAGCAGCTGGAGAAGCCTGCTGGAAGCCCATGGGCAGCCTGTGCTGCTGGGGACCTGGGGACATGCCCTTTGTCCCAACTGCTCCAGTCTTCCTTCAGCTTCAGCACTGCAGCAAAAAGCAAACAGGCGTCTGACCTACATTCATGTCTGAAAAAGTACACTACCTCTTATCTGGGACCATTATCATCCAGAAGTGTTAAATACTCACTAATTAAATATTCACTAGCAAAAAATACAGCATAGATTATGATACAGACCACACTTCTGTTATCAACATGTTTGTGGTTATTTGTTGTCTTTGGCCAGTTTTTAGTACCCTTTTCCAGGGTACTAAAGCTTTTCAGGGTCCATATGCACATATGAACTACACTGAAAGGTTAAAATCAAGAGAGCAGATTGGACTACTTTGAGTAATTCCTATATCCTGAAGTATTTCTATCAAAGTCAGGAGTTATCCACATCGAGATTTTGAATAGAGAATGTACTGACAAGAGAACACCAAGTCTCAGTCTCCAAGATAACTGGGTGACAGCATCCCTGTTTCACTCAGCGGAGACAGGTTTCCTTATGGATTGGATGGAAGAGCAGTGCCAGAGAAAGCTTTGGCACTTCAGCATCCTGACTACCAGAAATGCACCTGACAGCAAGGTTTGAGGGAGGCAGGAGGAGGAAGTGGGAGAGAAGAGGTACGATCTCACCCAGATCCCCAGTGGAGAGAAATCCACGAACACACAGAGTATTTCAGACCTCTGCCAGGAAGGACAGAGCAGAGGACAGACTTTCATACTTGCTTATCTGCACACATTTTAAATGATAAACCACTTTCTCTTTACATCAGGCTCTTTTAATCAGCACTAATTGTTTCAGCAAGAGAGGAACTGCTGGCATTACCAGAACTTTGGAAATTCTCACGAAGAACAAATACCCACAAATACCTTCTTATGTCAGAGAACAAGCAAAAAAAAACCCTAAACTGAAACCAGGTCATCAGATCTGTCCCCTTTTCAGCCTTACTTCTGTGCTCCTCTATGTCTTATCAAACAAATTGCTCATAAACAAGACATCTGATAAACACAGCATTCGTTTTTCAGACATGAAGTTTCTAAATCCATGAAATGAAAAACAGATTCAAACTACGCAAAACGAAACTCAGCTATTCTAATTTTTATATGTATGCTCTATTCATTACTGTTTAAGCTGTAACCAGAATGAAGCAGAACTAGAGAACAACATGTACAGTGCAAAGAGAGAATTCTGTATTAGAACCTCAACAGCTAAAAAAAGTGATTTTGGGTTGAATTAAATGAAATTAACTGGCTTCTTGCTTGTTTTGGTTTGGTTGTTGCTGTTGTTTGGGTTTTTTTAAATCCATGGGATTCTCTGAAAGTAACAAACATTTAAGGGGGGTTAATAAATCTCATCTTCTGCAGGAGTTTTTATTTACCCATAGGAGAGGAAGGGATTATCCCACTTTGCTAGCCCAAGTGAAAAGATGCCTCTTACACAAAACCATAACCTCCTGAAAATGAGGTGGCATTCAGGATGTAAGTCCCCCTACCCAACTGCACCACTCTTCCAAAAGAAACAAAAATTCTATTCATATAAAATTAAGTCTTTATTCACACTTAAAACTTTGACTGCTTTTTCTGAATCCCTACTAAAAATGAAATCAGAATTTTTAACACTAGCAGGGCAATAAAGCACTAGCAGTGCTTATTTATTTCTTGATATCCACACTCAAAGCCATGACCTGAAGAAGGTTCATGCTTCAGGCACCAGGTACTACAAACTTATGCTCCTGAGAGGTTTCCAAACCTTTTTGTGGTGAATCCAGCTTCCTAAACATTGTGAACATACTGTGAGAGGACAGCCAACTAGAATCAAGAGGAATCTGACTTGTTTTACTGCTGTTATTTAGAAATCTGCAGGCAGTCACCACATGAGCCAGAACAGCAGGAAGTCTGAACAGGTGCTTGGGAAAACCAAACAAGAAAGTAACATCAGGGCTAGGGAAGGAACTACTGAAAGGGTGATAACCACTCTGCTCCTCACCCTTCTTGAATTAGGCAACAGCAGGTTTCTATCTTCCCACCAACAGTGGGAGGGAAAGCCTTGAACACACTCCTCCAAAACAAGCGGAACATGGAAGCTCCAAGCGGGGCTGAGGGTGAGAGCCTCACTGCACACTCAGCACTGCAGGCACCACAGGAGCTGAAACAGAAACTGGAAGTTTCCAGTGTGCTGAAATACTACTGTACAAAATTCACTGTTCGGTTTTTCCTAAAGAATACCACACCAAAAGGCACCCATGCTTTGGATTGGCTGCAACACTTGGATTGTTCCATCCAACTCAACACTTCTGGTGTTTCACGTGCATAAGTCAGTGTCTGAAAATACAAAAGGAGTCCCCAGTGCATTATTTCTGATGAGTGTCTGAAAGCTAAAACAAATTACTCTGCTATTTTATTGTATTACTATTTTACTATAAAACTTTTTTCCTGAAGAGCCCAGCAGTGGGATGTGCTATCTCCAGCAGCATCTGCAGCTGTCCCAATACTGCATGTAACCAACAGAGCAAGTTCCCTATGAAGAACTCACTCCAAGCTTTTCTTGCCAACCCTTCCTACCCCAGCACTCCATCCCATGAGGAGGAGGACGGGAAAACACATGGGAAGCCTCCAGGACTAGAGATGTGCTGCCCTTTCCCTGGGATTCAGCCAGCAGCAGTGCCCCCAAAATGACTCCCTTCCCTGATGCCATGCACGTGGTGCCCCTTCCACCTTTGTGCAGCTCCATCAATGCCAAGGCTAAAACCAGTCCAGGCAATGAGTTGGGACAATTTAACACAACCCTTCTGCTTGGGCTGTGCTAGAGACAGCAGTGAAGGCACCCAGCCAGGACCAGCCTGCCCTTGAGAGGGAAAGAAGTGATACACAAGGTGACTTTTCTCCCAACTTCTTTTTGCCATTTTTCCAAAGTACCGTGTGAGATAAATCTTAATGATAACCACAAAGAATCAGCATGTCAATTTTAACAAGTGCTTTACCATCCTTCAAGAGAGGCAAGACACACTGCTGAAATTCTTCCTGGCTTCATCAATGTCTTTGGACATAAAAGAGATGGATGGACACCCAGGCCATCTTTATCTCTGTTGCACATTTAATCAGTGGTGCAGAGCTACCATGAGCAGCCACACTGGAACCAGATTTCTAATTTAACAAGAACAGAGAATTTCAGCTGGCACCTGCTCCAACACATCTTCCAGCATCTTCCCCTCTCATGGGCACTGGGGTCAGGAGCACCCACTCAGATCAGCCAAAGCAATGCCTGTTCTCCTACCCATGACTGAACCTGTGGGGCTCCAAACTTTCCACCTCAGTTTTCCTCAGCATGGCACCACAGCTCTGCAGCCATGCCAAACTCCCTCGTGGTACCATTCTGCACCAGATGGTTCTGTGCAGACAGAACAAAACACAGGTCATCGTTTTTTGGTATTAAAAGTGGCATTCACTTAAACTGTTGAGTTTTTTAACTCTTAGGATAACCCCCCTGCCTGCTAAGATTTCTTCTCTCCGATGTTTGTATTCACTGTGCCTTTTTAAATCCCAGAGCAAATTATTCAAAAGCAATCAAAATTACTATATACAAGCTGTCAGGCACAGGCAAGAAAAGCAGAAGTATATTCTAAGCAACTGCACTGAAAATTGATTATTATTCATAACACTGGTTTTTGAGTTACGAATATATTTTTAAGAACTACCATCTCAATTAAATCTTAGAGAATAAAACTTTTTTCTTGGGGCTCAAGTAGCTTGTTGACCACATTCGAAGTTCACCTCTTGAGTGAGCTACAGGTTTGTTCAGTTAACTTGGGGAAATCTAAAAAAAAAACAAAAAACCAACTTAATAATTGTTGCACATCACAGTTTAACCCCACTTCTGGGANAAGTATATTCTAAGCAACTGCACTGAAAATTGATTATTATCCATAACACCGGGTTTTGAGTTACAAATATATTTTTAAGAAATACCATCTCAATTAAATCTTAGAGAATAAAACTTTTTTCTTGGGGCTCCAGTAGCTTGTTGACCATATTTGGAGTTCACCTCTTGAGTGAGCTACAGGTTTGTTCAGTTAACTTGGGGAAATCTAAAAAAAAAACCAACTTAATAACTGTTGCACATCACAATTTAACCCCACTTCTGGGGACAGGGTGTAATGAGGTGCAACAAGAAGCTGCTACACTGGAAGAGGCAATCAACAAATCCATGACTTCATGCAGAATATGCTGCTCTGAAGTCAAAGGTTACTGCTACAACATCAAACTGAGCCACTATCATTGATTTTACCAAGGCTTGAGAAGAAGCTGTAACAGCAAAACTTGAATCACTGTACCCTCAACAACCTAAGATTTGTTAGGAAAAAAAGGCTCAAGTTGTGGGAGAGACAGTTTTCCAAAAGAAATCACCAGCACATATAGTCATTTAGCAGAGCCAGCAGAGCCTGAAAGGCAGCATCCAGCCCAAAAAACACCTGTAAAAGCCAATTTTGTTGCTACTATCGCCAGACTTACAACTGCAAACAGTATATTAACCAGGACACTGCTTGAACAACGTCTCTCTCGCTCAAGTTTTAAAAATAAGTTTTAAATTTAGAAAGCAGAAATTACACAGAGGTTTCTGTCATTATATCCAGTAAAACATCACTTTCAAAACTGTCCAATCTGCAAGAAAATACCTCTGTTTTTGCCATTTGCACACAGACACGTTCAGCTTCAGAACATGAAACACGAAGGCATCAGTCATTCAAATTTCACATGGCCCACCAGGTATTTTCTAGATGAACCAAGTCATTTCCTGTAACACAACGTACACAAACAGATATTTCACACCTAATCAGCAATCAGAGAACAAATACAATGAAACAAGGAGAGGAAAGGCAATCTCAGCCCAATGCTATGATAAACGCTTCCAGGATCCAACCTACTGTGCAGGAGAGCTCTGGATCCTACAGACTGTTCAAAACCCTCGGAATGAGCTGCTCTCACACCTTCACACACAGCAGGTCCAGCTGTGGCAGCTCCCAACACCCACCCACTCACACCTCCACCATGACCCAGAGGTGATGCAGCATCATCACACCATGAAAGCATGAAGTCGTTAAGGACCTCAAAAATTTATGGTCAAACAGTAACACAGGCCAGGACAGGGCCCCCACTGTAGAATTTCCCATTCTTCTGGATGCCCACCACGGCTGAAGTCCTTTATAGGTAAGTTTAGAGCTATTTGAGATGGGAATGCCCTTCAGTACAAGGCCTGGTGGGTGCCATCAGGCTGCACAGCAAGGCAAGTCCCAGCTAGACACTCTTTTCTGTGAAATAATACCATCTTCCAAACAGTGTAAATCCTAGTGGTAAAGAGGGATGTGTGCAAGATCAGAGGCATGGGGACAGTAGCACACAGAGCCTGTTCTCTCCAGGTGCACGGAGCAGGAGGTGATGCCCACAGGAATCACTGATGGCCAAACAGAATTCATCTCCTCACCAGGAAGACGTCAACCGACCAAGGAAATTTATGTTCCCTGCTAAAACAAACACTGCCGTGCCTATTGTATCTCAGGGATATAACGTTATCAGCAGTTAGTTACACCTCGAATCAACAGTCTGTAGTATGAGATTCTTTCAGATATGTTTACAGGAGTAGCAAGGATCACGTGGCTTTGGTTCCTTCATTTTATTTTTAGCAGAGAGAAATGGCACCAGACACGTCCGTTAATAAACCAAGCACCAGAGTAACTCTCACATGGGCAACACCAACACTTTATAACCAGAGTACCCTCCCACAGCTGCAGATCAGAACTCAAGCTCACCACGGATTAATTCTCAAGAGGATTCTGCTGGCCTTCAGTACTTCTAACACAGTGCAAACAGTGTGATTCTGGTAAAGCAAAAACCTTCCTTACACACATGCCCCACTCATTCCTCACACCCAGCCGCTGGAAGCAGCCATCCTTAGGGATGAAAGATCTGCCTCTAGATTTCCCTGTACCTCACTTCCTCACTGTCATTACCCGAACATCACACTCCTGCATCACAGGAATGGACAACAAGGAAATAATAATGAAAAGCAACACTGAGCCTTATGCAAGCCTCTGCACATCCGGAAGTCTGAAACCATCAGGGTCCCGTGGAGAAAACAGCTTGTGAATGCAGAAGGTACACACAGTAGGAGTGGCCCAGATGTACCTGAATCCAAGAACTCTCTGCTTCCTCGAACGCTCAACTCTGCAAATCAAATGACTCAAACATACTCTGTGCCCATGAAGTGAAGCAATAAGGCACCAAAAGTTACATTAAAAGAGCAAAATTTCCGCATGAGAATTCTGTAAGAAACAAGTCCACTTGCTCCAGTTCCTCAGCACTTAAATTCAAGAAATACCTGTGGCACTCAGACCTTCTGTGGCTGTACTCACCCTGCCCAGCACCGGAGTCCGGACTCACTTCTCCCTCCAACTCAATATAATGCTGTCCAGGGCCTCTGCAACTTGGAAAGGCCAGGAGAGCATTGCAGACAAACTCACATCAAGATGGTAAAGAACAGAGATATTCAAGAACAACCACCCATTTAAATTTAAATGGCCAATGCCCAACATGTGATCAAGGCAGCAAGCCAGCAGTCACTGTATCACCACTTCTGGAGAACAAGACCCAAGAACCGCTGCTATCATTTCCTTCTCCACAAAACAAAATCTGTCAGGAGCTGCTGGGAACTTCAGACACCCTTAAGGGAAGATAAAGTCGGCACTTAAAATAGCTTTACTTCAGAATATGCACATCTCTCTTTACAAATGAATGGTACCTGAGCAACCTCCCCTGTTTGGGGCAATGTTTGAGAGCAGCGGGTGCCAGGGCTATTAACAATCCTCATGCAAAACAATACCTGCCACCACCCCTCCTGCCCACAGGCATTACTTAAATGCTGGACTTTGCATCCCACTTAAGACTAAACCAAATTCTGGCCCTTCTGCTGCAAGCACTCCTGACATTTCGGAAATCGGCCTTTTCAAAGCAAGCATCTACCGAAAAATTCAGATCTTGCAAGGGGCAGACACACAGACATCAGAAATACACACACACTTCCCTCTTGGCAAAACAGGAAGTTTGAGCAGCAGTGGCACACTCAGAACCACGAGCTTCAAAAATAAAAGCTCTGACACAGTCTTGCTGTAAGGTGGAGGAGCCCCATCAACAGGCAGCATAAAGCTGGTACCTGTAAGAGTAGCCCAGCTATGGCAAACAGCTCTGTGGAACTCCCAGGGATTCGTGGTGCTTTTTTTGGGGTGGGTTTTTGTTTTAAGTTTTAGCACGTCCTCAAAAAAATTTGATTCCAGTTACCAAACACAGATGAGACTGGAATTAAATGCCTGAATGAATATATGACCTGAGGAGCAAACCTGGTTATTTCTAGCTACTATGTAATGTTCAACTATTAAAAGATTTTAATTGTCTCAGTGGTAACTTGGCACAGAGGAAAATCCCTGTCTCTTCCCATTCCACAGGCAGTGAGACTAAAATGAAGGACCACTCAGACAACAAGCATTTACTTACTGAAGAAAAAACGCAAGACTTAGGGAAAGCAGGACCCCAGGCTGCCTAAAATATGCTTTTCTTCTTTGCGTTTTTTTTTAGGAACGCAGCTATGCTTTCAAGTCACCAGAACAACCCAGCAAGGCTAACTACAGCACACAGGTAAGGCAGTTTTACTGAAAAGTCAACCCTCGTTGCATATTCAAATAACAGGCTCCATCACTCGGACGGTTTTGTCACCGTACCAGCTGCAGTTCTGTGGAGCACATTGTAAAGGCAAGTGTTGTGAAAGTACCTCTGCGAGCTTCTGTTTACAAAGTGAGACCCTCCCACAACCGCATCACCGAGCACATGTCTGCGAGAGAGATCCTCGCTTTGCTCTGCAAAACAAAGCTGAGGAGATGCACAAACCTCAGACCCACAGCAGCCTCTCACCACCAGAGACCGAGGGATTCTTCCCAAGGAACGCTGAAGAGTATTTACAAGCCCGGACTGTTCCACAAACAAATTAAACTGCTGTCAGCATCTTCCTGAAATCTCCCCTTCCACGGGCATTCTGTGACAAGCGCTCCCCAGCTCCCAGAGCACGCACCAGGAACACTGAGTATTCCCAAAGGAACACAATCCTGCCTCCCAAGCACTGCTCACACCAGCACGATCAGTCCGGCATCAGTGGCTCTACTGAAATTAGAGAGCAAGATGGTTTTGGTATTAGTCCTGTCAAATGAGCTAATCTTCAAACCCTCCATCAATACTTAAAGCCCAGAGTATCCTCCAGCAAGGAACCCTGAGGTTGCAAAAACATATGGACGAAATTTACAAAAAATTCCGGAAAACTGCAGGAAATATACATACATGGCTGCAAATAAAAGGTTACACTGAGAAACATCTCCTATACTTGTATTCAAAAGCAAATTGCACCAAAAAATTATTAAATGCATCTATCTCCTTCCAGAACTCCTGAAGTTCCATAAGTTTTGCTTCTTATTAATTATATTCTAATTTAAAAAATTTGTGAGTGCAGAGAGAAATTTACCAAAAAAAAAAAAAAAGTCAGCTTGAATAAGAGGCAAGGTTTGCTGCCCGTGAGGTCTGTCAGGCCATGACACGGCCTCTCCCCGGCCACCGCCAAGGTCTCACAGCTCGGGAAGAACCTCAGGCCTGGCCAGACAAAGAGCCTCTGACAGCGTTCAGCCGGAGCGGCAGGAGATGGGAACGCTCCCTCCTGCCCTCCTCATCTGCACTGCGCTCAAAAATCCCCTTCCAACGGGGAAAAAACTCCACCGAACTCCGCAGCCAGTTGCTGGGCAGAGGGATGGTGCCTCTTATTCCTGACGGGAGAAAAAGCGGCGGGGGGCGCGCGGGGGCCGCGCCGGGACACAGGTGCGGGGAGCGCGGTGACAGCGCCGCGGGCCCCGGCCCGCGCCCCCCGCTCGGTAAGATGGCT
>VZRO01000098.1:867530-900444 GCA_013397915.1 Daphoenositta chrysoptera | reverse complement strand
ATCCAACCTGGTCTTGAATGTTTGCAGGGATTTGGAATCCACATCTTCCCTGGTTAATCACAGGGATGGATCTGCCAAAGACTGCATCACCTCTGCCAGGCACTCTGTGCTCCATTAGACATCTGACATACAATGCCTCCGGAAGAAATTTTATACTGGGACGATAGGGAAAGCAAACCAGGGCATTTGAAACGTGCTTTCCGAGCGGCTCCAGTCCCCTTGAAGAACTGTGGGGAGGATTGCTCTCAGATTTATCCCTTCCATATCTAAACGCTGGCACTGTAAGTGTGGATCTGTTGGCCCAGTACAAGGGAAAGGCACTGCACTCACCATGCTGGGCTTTACATAATTCTCATATTTTTCAGTTCCACTGGGCCCTCCAAGGGTCTTGACCACAGTGAGGGATCACAGCCACTCATTAAATGCTGTTAAACACGGTGACTGTACACACAGAGCTGCGCCTGTGTAAGAAAACAGCTCTCTTCTTGCATGCAGAATTGTTTAATAGGCATCTGCAGCACAGCCTTTCAGAATAAACTTAGGCTGGTTTTTTCAGGCAGGAAATGTGACAATACACAAACCATTATGGAGTATCCCAGCTCAATCCCACTGGTCATTTGATTGTCACAGCGAATTTAGAAGCTCACATGGTGCTCACATAAGACAGGAGCTTTGTGCAATGACAGTAACATTTCTTTAATTGAAAAAAATAAATAATACTTGAAATTTTTTTTGGCAGCATTGAAAGCATTAAAAGCAACAGAAGTATAAAAGTAGTTTTGGTAACTTACTACACGGTTGAAAATAAAAAATTGTGACAGTGTATCTTTCAAGAGAAAGGAGCATGCATGAGGAAGGTAAAAACCAGGGAAATATCTACAAATTGAATTTTTTGGCAACGCAGTAGCACTGGCAGATGGCAACACCAATGTTAACTCAGGCAGGCCCACTTTGCTCAGGGATTAATGAAGCAGGAGAATGAGGTAGGATTCAGGTCATTTGCAGTGTATTTCAGACATGTCCTTGTGGTCTTGAAGGCTTCAAAAGGTTTTAAATCCTTCTCTAATAATCTTAGAAAACTTTTAGAATTACATTTTGTCAACTTCAGCAATAAGGAGGCATCAAGGCAAGCATCTGCAAAGTAGTCAGCTCCAAACCCTGACAGCAAAGATACGGCATTAAAATTCAACTCTTTTTTCCTAGCATAGTGAAGTGTTTTAAGACACAATGTGATTTGAATGATTGTAATTTATGTCCACTGAACTGGGATGCTGCATTCAGTGAAGGTAAAGATGTAATGATTGATCACAAAATCTTTGATCGTGGATATAGGTCTTGCCTAAAACCAGAACAAAAATACCGGGAAGGGATATTTATATTCTCATATTAAGACTGGTTAGTAGGACTGAAGTTTTCCACATGTGAGGTGTATACTTGAAAGAAATACAGGTACACTGAGGGAACAGCATCAGCTGGAAGGCTGGTTAAGGCAAGGCCTGTCCTTCTCAAAACAGTCATTGCTTGCAGTCCTTGGTGAGGAAGATGGGAGAGGAAAAATGCCATTTCCCTTCCCCAGCATCCCAACTGTCCAAGGTCAGCAGGACTGTATGCCACAGACCCTCCAGACTTGCACCAGTGGAGGTTTAGACTGGACACTAGAAAGAATTTCTACCCAGAAAGGGTGATCAGATATTGGAATGGGCTGCCCAGGTGGGTGGTGGATTCACTGTGGCAGCAGGTGTGCAAGCAAAGCCCAGGTGAGGAACTCAAAAGGTCTGGTCTGGTTGCTGTTGTGGAGATGGGCCCCAGGTGGAACACAGTGATGTCACAGGGCTCTTCCACCCCAGTTGATTCTGTGACATCACAGCCTTTGGGGACAGCACAGGCTGATGAGTGTCCCCAGCGCGTGGCCGTGCCCAGAGCCCAGGCAGGAGTCGGCCGGGAAGGACGGGCAGAGCCGGTTCAGCGGGGGCAGCTCGGCCTTCAGCAGCACCATGCTCAGCCAGGGGCCCTCCCGGCTGCTGCAGCTCCTGGTGCTGCTGCTCCTGGTGCAGCCACGGGACCCTTCCAGCCCTGCTGCTGGGGACACGGGGACCCGGGATGCGCTTCCCCAGGCCCTGGAAGAGCCAACCCGGGATGCGCTTCCCCAGGCCCTGGAAGAGCCAGCGCAGGAGGACACGGCGCCAATGAGGGACATCATGCTGGTCCTGGAGGCGCTGCTGTGGATCTGCTCAGGCGTGGCCCTGGTTCTGAAGGGCATTTACCTGGGCTGGGTCCTTGTCCGAGGGCTCAGGAGACGCTGGGCAGGGGTGAGGCAGGGGCTGAGGCAGGTGGGCCGGGGCCGGGAGCCGCCAAGGCCTCGGGCCAGGAGGGTGCGGGGCGAGGGCTGCGAGCCCCCGCGGGGAGCAGGGCTGGGCAGGCCCCGAGGGTGCCGGGGCTCCGGGGCAGCCCTTTGGCCCAGGCCTGGGCGGGGGCAGAGCGGGGCTGAGCCCATCGCTGGGCAGGACGGGCCCGGCTGAGCCCCAGGGAGCCCCGGCAGGGGCGGCCGGAGCTCTGCTGGCCGCAGCCCCTGCCCGGGGCAGCCCGGGCGGCCCCCGGCTCTCTGTGCAGGAGAGGCCGAAGGCAGCGCCCGAGGGAGGGCTCGGCCCCCGAGGCCCCTCTGCCCCTCCCAGCGGGCTCCCTGTGCTGTTGCAGGAGAGCCGGAGCGCCTCGGCCCCTGCCCGGCCGCGCTGCCGGGGCCACGGCTGCTCCAAGGAGCTGCTGCAGCGGCTGCGGGAGAACCGGGCCCTGATGGAGATGTGCCTGCTCCAGAGCTCCCGGCAGAGGCCACGGCCCGGAGGGACGAGGCGAAGGACGCCTGGCACTCAGAAGAGGAGGAGACTCCACTTCTCACCTCTCGTCCGAGTCTCCAGCCCCAGCTCGTCTCTGGACTTGCTGGCCATGGCAGGGAATGTATGAGCAGTGCCAAGCCCAGGCACTGGGACATTCCCGCCCAAAGGTGTTAGGAACCCCTTTGTTATTAGGAAAAAGAGGTTTCCCAGAAGTCTTCTCCACCCCCAGTTGAAGTTTTTCAAGGAGTTCAAGTTTAGGTTTTTTAGGCATAGGCTTCCCAGTCATGTTCTCACCCTCTAGTTGAAGCTGGGAAGAGTAGTCTAGTTCAATAAAGTTCATGTCTTCTATACATTGCTGTGTTTGTTTACTGTTCCGTATGAGAATGGACAGGATTTAAATTGTTTATTGTCTATAATGTAAATCAAAACCAAATACTGTATAAAAAAACCCTGTATGTCCCACATAACATTAAGATACCTAGAAATGTGCCCTCTTTTTGTGTTGTTTCCATTTTGTTCAGTGAGCCTTTGCACACTCAGAACTGCCAAAACAGACAAAAGTCAGAAGTTGTTGTGAAGATCAATGTATAAAATATGACAATTTAGGGTCCAAGACTGCCCCAGGAGTCCCAGACACTTTACAACTGGGACCAGTCCAGTTTGGAAATGGGACTGATCCAAGCAGAGGGTTAGCTCAAGCTGTGAGAAGTGCTGAAAAGTTCCAGTGCTCACTTAAATATTTTCTTAAAGACTTCTCTGCTGGGGACACACTCAGGCCAGCCCGAGTGGGGAGAAGGGTGCTCAGGAAACGGAGCAGAGGGATTTGAACACAGATCCCGTGGGCAGATGGACACACCCTGCTGGATTTTCCAATCGAAAGGGCTTTCCCGTGGCATCTGGTGCCAGGGGTGCTTTTGGCAGGTGTCATGAAGGGAACAGAACAAACCCCTGCCCTGTTCTGCAGCCATTTTAGACACACGCATTTAGGAGTTTTAGTTAAGATTGCCAAGTGAAGCAAGGATAGATAAAAGGCCTTTTCTGTATTTCCACAGCATTCCCTGCCTTAAAAATCGGCAGTGCAAACTGTGCTGAAGAAGTAAAGATGGAAGTCACAAGAGTGTAAGCAAGCTGTGCTTGACAGAGTGGATTGAATCCTGGAATGTGAAGGGTGAAACATTTCACACCCCAAATCCAGCGAATAGGTCCTGGAAAGTGGCACTGAGGGAAGCACCAGCACAAAGAAAAGTTGGGGACCTAAAACTCTGTTAGAAAAATGGAAAGAAAAGGCACAAGAGTCAAATCGGGTGGAAAGAGGTTCCAGGTGAGTGTGTGCTGAGGGCAGGGCAGCCATGGGGCGTTTGTGCAGTCGGAGCAGAGGGCAGGCAATGGGAGTGTGGCTCAGGCCTGTTCACCTGGGATCAGGCTTTGGGGAGCAATAGTGCTCCACCCATTGCCTGCTGCTGGAGCACCAGCTGGGAACGGGCTTGCCAGCCTGGCACCAAGGCCCCCACGTACAGAATTTTCAGGGGGGAGGAGTGGGCTTCACTCGGTAGCGCCTTCTCTGTTTTCTGCTCTCCTTCCTTTTCTGTTCCTTCTCTTTCCGGGCTTTGGCCATGGTAGTTGTGATGCACTGAGAATCCAGAAAGTTCAGCAGCTTTGCCTTGGAAATTTTAATGCCGTTCTGTTTGAGCTCTGCGTGCAGATCAGCCAGCTCGATGGGCTCATAGAAGAGAATCCTGTTGTACAGGGCCGTGTTTGAGCGGATGTAGCACCTTACTGCCTCCAGCTTTTCCTCTTCCCGAGCTGCTGCTTGAGATGCTGGAAACTCCTCTTCCTCCTCCTCAGATGCCAAAGCACAGGTTTCAAATCCATTCACAAAGGAACTAAAAGCAGGATGAAACAGACCAGAAGTCAAGCAAAGAACAGGCCAACAAGGACAGGACCAGAGCTCAACAAATCCCTTATGGTGTAGAACTATGACTTCCTTCTGTGGGATCACAGACCCTGCACTACCAGCACCCACAAAATGAATGAGGCAGAACATGGCAGGGCTTCTGTAAACTTCCCATCCCAGCCAGGACATCACTGGTCCTGCTCACCCAGCCCAGAGCTGTATGGAATTTCTGGCTCCTGGCCCTTCCCTCCTGGCAGGCTCTGCCAAGGAGTGCTGTGCCATCTTCTCCCAACTCCAGCTGCAGGTTGTCAGGCAGCATGCAGTGCTCTGTGTCACCGACCTGCAGACCAGGCATACCAGATTTGGGCCTTGTTATGCACAATTATTTATTTGTCCTTGCATATTAGGTAGTTTTAGTTAAGCTCATTAATGATTAATTGTTTTATTGCCCAGTTGATTGAGTGTTGAAGGTTACCTAATTAAAAGTTTTTGTATATGCCCCAGTTCAANTGTATGGAATTTCTGGCTCCTGGCCCTTCCCTCCTGGCAGGCTCTGCCAAGGAGTGCTGTGCCATCTTCTCCCAACTCCAGCTGCAGGTTGTCAGGCAGCACACAGTGCTCTGTGTCACAGACCTGCAGACCAGGCATACCAGATTTGGGCCTTGCTCATAAGCAGCCCTTTTACATTTTGAGAATAGTTCAGTGGGAATTAGACTGAAAATCCAAAGCCTGTTTCTTTTGTATCAGTGTGCTGACCTCCACGTGACACACTCAAGGAGGTGGCAGGGTCACTGTAGGCCACAGGGACACTCACCTCTGTCTGCCTCATTCCTACCTCATCTCTGTCCTGCACCACTGAGTGTTTTATCTAGGATTTCACTGCCTCACCTCTGTGAACCAAAGGAGATGTCACTTCCATCCACCGAAGAACCTGTTGACTCCTGGGATGCTGGGAGCACCTCACCATCAGCTGCCAGGGACACAGATGGCCTTTCCTGCTCTTTGGCTCCTTCTGGGTGATGTGTCACTTTAGTTCCCTCCTCGGGTGCGGCACAGGCTGTTCCACGGGATGCCCCATCAGCCGTATCCCCAGGGAGCACTGCAGAAGCCCTGGCAGGCCGCTTCCTCTTGCCCACAGCCCTCGGGGGGCGATTCCCACCCGCAGCCCGGCCTGCCTTCGGCTGCCTCGGCCGTTTGGCCGGGGACTTCCGTGGGAGGGGCTGGGAATAGGGGATTTCATCCTCAAAGTCAGAGTCCCAGTCCCGGTGAGTGTACTGGAATATCTCCTTCAGCTTCAACACCATCTGGCGTTTTGGGAGAGCACGGACACCGAATCTGAAAGAGAAAGGTGGGAGTTTAGGTTACAGTAACGCTGCACCTTCCACTGTCACAGCTCAGCAAGAGGTTCAGGCCAGGAAGTGCAGCTAGAAAAGTGTGATGTGACCTCAGAAAGCACTGGCTCGACCTTCACCGTGGTTCCCCTTCTTTCACACTACCTGCCAGCAGGTTCCTCTTGTAAAGAGCCATCCTGGGGGAGGTAATGCTCACCTGCTCAGCTCCTTCTTCAGCTGTGGGGTCTCCATGATGGAATAAGCTGGCATGGGTGTCACTGGAGTGCTGGGGGACGTGTTGTTCTCCTGACAGGAAGATTCTGCAGCAGAATGAAATTACTGTGATGAGAATCAGTACAGAAAGGACTTAAAATGGCTGGTAACTTCTCCTCTTAGTGGCAGAAATCTAGTATTATCTAGTAATTGTTTAATAGCAACTACTTTCTTATAAGCTGTTGTAGTTACTACTCAGCTTCACATTGGACAGGACAGTCAACACTTTTTTTTCCCCTTTAATCGGGATACTTGGTGGTTTTCATTGACTTTATATCAGAAAACAGTTTAAACTGGGACATATGTCACATGTGAAAATGAGGCAAATCAAGGCTTTGTTAGAACAGGCAACATTTAGAAAGCAGTTAAAACCATGTTTACTGAATTCTGTGCAGTGGTCCTTCTCCCAGGAAGGAAATTTCGTAACAGAGACTTGATGCATAAAAAATTGAGCAAATCAAGCTGCTGGGGTCTGGAGTTAGATACTGATTTAATGATACCAGTTTACTGATACTGTGAAGCACAGCCAGTCTCACACATCGTGTTCTAATAATCCCTTAAACTAATCACTTACTATGGCATAATTAACAATATATTTAATTAGATACTGTGACATCAATTACATCAATCCACTGGCAAGCAGGCTGGAGCCTGTGTTTTGTTCTGTTTTGGTTGGTTTTTCTCTCTTCAAGTACCCACAGCTCCTGCAAGGAGTACTTTCACTACCAACGGACTGGTGACAATGAAACACATGTGGCTACACTCCAAGAATATCACATTTAGATAGGCTCTTTCCCACAGAAAATGACTGCACCTTCTTTGTGCCTGGCCCTGCCAACTGCTTTGCATCAGAAGGCCCAAAGACTCCTTCAGTGTGTCAAGTGAACCACAGGTAAGATAAGCATTAAAATAAAACCAGTTTAACCTAGCCCAACAGATCTAAAATCAATACAAGCTCTCACCAGGAGTCTTGACAGGATCTGTCTGACCAGCTCCTGCTGCAGCTGCCAACCTCTGAGACAGAGGAAGAATCTCAGGAAGTTCATCTTCCTTCTCTTCTCCATTCCAGTCATCCCAGATTCTGGAGTCCAGGTAACTGGCTCTGCTGCCCACTGATGAACATGGCTCAATAGGGCTCTTCTCAGGGCAGTGCAAAGTTGTTCTCCTGCCAGCAGGACTTCCTTGGAGAGGGGTGCTGCCCCTAATTCCCTGCACTTGGACTGGGCTGTCCCCCTGCTCCTGCCAAGAGCCAGGGCTGGGGCTGCTGGCCATGCTGCTCTTTGCATGGCTGACCTGGCCGGAGCTGTGGCCGTCACCTCTCACTGGTGACAGATACTCAACCTGCCAGCAGTCATCAACAGGCATTGGGGGCTCCTCACACAGCAGGACACTGCTACCCAGAGAAGGCAGGCTTACTTCCCTGTCACTGTCCTCCAGCTCAACCATACTGATGTTTGCTTTATCTTCCAGTGGCTGCTCCTGGCATGGAGGCACCGGTGTGGGTAAACCTGAGATATTGGCACATTTGCTTTCTGTGTTGGTGGGGCCAGGGGAGAGGAGAACTGAATCCACTGGAGAAACTGGAAGGGAGTTCCCAGAAAAGGATTCTGCTGCTGGGCTGCTGGGTGGGCTCCTTCCATTGGCAAAGTTCTCCACAGGCAAATGTTCATCTGACAACATTGTTTCATGAACTTTTATTAAATTTCCAGTCATTCCATGGTTACTATCACCTGTGCTGAGTTTAGATCCTGGACCCTTTAAAGAATTAATACTTGTGACCTGAGTCTGTGTTGAGAAGCTTCTGCTTTTGCTCAGAACTGGTGTTCCTGGCACGAGCCAGGAGCTGTCTGTGCCTGGAGACATTTCATGACTGAGCCTTTTCCCAGGGCTCGGGTTTGGACTCCGTTTGATCTCTGTACAAGCACCTTTTTGTCTGCTGAGAGGAAATTCAGGGGACACCTTTACATCACCACTAACACACACTGTGTCTGTACTGCCACACGAGACCTGGGCTGATCTCTGCTCTGTCTCAGGGGCTGATGAGTTACGGTCAGGTTTTGGTATCTCAAGACCTTGTTCTATGTCTGTACACTTCAGATGCCCAGGGATTTCCATTTTCTTCAGAGCAGAGTCAGACTCTACCAACTTCTTGCCTTGTTGTAACTCCATTTCATCATCATCAGAAGATAAAACAATAACATCACCCTCCTTGATCCTCTGAGCTGCAGCATCCTGAGTCCTGTCTGGTAATGACAACACTGGAACATGTGTGTGCTTGTTTGATTCACTGTGAGGAAGCTCTGCTGGACAAACTGTGATCTCGTTTCTTGATGCAGCACCCAGCTCCTTGGCTTTCTGGGAGTGTATTTCATCAGATGGGAATGATTTTTCCTTTTTGTTTTGCTTTGGTGTTGACACATGTTCCCTGGCAAACCTTCCCTCTGATTTTGGAGATGCAGGTGAAGAGCCAAGAGCAGGAAAAAGGGACACATAAGGGACACAAAAACCATTCTTACATGGAGAACAGTCTTTTTGTGACTTGCTGAACAAAAGTGAATCATTAAGACCAACATGTTTTTCACTAGGGGACTTTCCTGATTCTTTGGTAACTTCTTTCACTGGGGAAGTCTCACAGTGATCCCCCTGAGAAGCAGAAAACAAACGTTCATAGCTGTCATTTATACCAGTATCACCCTGGAAACCAGGAAACTGCTCTTCACAGTGACCTGCCTTGTCATGTGAGACCTGAGGTGACTTGGAATCCTTCACATCCTCACATTCCCCAACAGCCCCTCCTTCATTAGCACCATGGGCTGCTCCATCCCATTTCTGAGGTTCACTGTGGTGAGGCACAACCATGGCCTGTGGATCATTCAGGTTTTCACACCTATTTATATTCTGCATCTTCTCTTCTTGTGCAGACAAGGGACATTTAGATCTTTCCACACTGGTGCCATCCCTCAGATCTTTGAGGCTGTTGCTTACTGAAGCAGATTCAGGTCTCTTTACCTCTTCCTCCTCAGCTTGCTGGTTTGTACCTTGGGCTGCCTCGGTGTCACTGCCGATGCTGCAGCATGTTCCCTCACTCACCTCTCTTTCACCCTGAGCCATCTTTCTCTGAGTTGCAGCAAACTCATAGATTTCCTCCAGCTCTTGTTCTCCTACCTCACTGTCATCTTCCTTCTGGCACTCAGGGTTCAGCATAGCTACGTCTTCCTCATCTTCACCCACCCACACTGACTTCAAGAGGTCTTGGAAGTTCTCAGCTCTGTCCTCACAATCTTCGTCATCCCTCACAGAGATAAGATCATCTTCTGAATCCACTCCGGAGGACACCTGGCTCTCTCCAGTGTTGTTTGCACACTCTGCCATCAGTTCCCTCAAACCAAACCTGCAAGGATACAATAGTAACATTAGGTATTTCCTCCTCCAGTATTTCTTCACCATTTTGTGGTTGTCAGATCACTTTTGTGAGCTTTGTAAGGAATTTACATGACGATGCTGAGTTGAGTTTCCTAAGATGTACAACATCCAGTGTACTCCTAAAATTCCAAATACCTTTCTCCAGGTGTCTGTCACATGAAAGTATCAGGCACATTCTTCCTTTTCTGTGTTTGAGTCTGACTACACTAAATCCCTCTGACAATGGGAAAGTCCCATGGAATGGCTGGGGCTGGATAATATCTGCCATGTGCAAGATTCCTGGCTTTTTGGAGTGACAGGGCACCTCTCTAAATACACTTGGCAAGCCCCAACCATGTCCCCCCATACCTCAGGAACTGCTCCTGTTTCAGTCTCTTAGTGCATGGCTACGACCACAACTGGAGCGTGGCTGACACAACACATTAAAGTCTGAGCATCCAATACATTCTCTAAGTGTTGTTCAGATGAAGTGAGAATCATATATAGAAGTTGTGCTCATCATCTTCAGCATCAGCTGCCAACAGCCATCCTGAGATTGCTCACAGCCAAAGTCTGCTGAACATATCCTGAACACAGAAACTCTCACACAGGTGGAAAAGCTGAGGGCAGGATGTCCTTACATGCAAATTTCATTTAAGGTGTACCAGAGCACCATGGAATTTGTAAGCCGCTAAAACTGCAACGGGAGATCTCAAACTGGGGTCTGTGTGGCTGAAAGCCCGAGGGGATCCAAAACATGCTCAGGGGGCACACCTGGCAGCCAGAGCCTGCAGCTGGGGCCGCAGCCCAGCAGGGCAGTTGGTGTCAGCAGCATAGAGGTAGCGCAGGAAGGCAGCCACAGCCTCGGCCGAGACGTCGCTCAGCAGCACCCGCTGCGTCGGCGCGGCCCCGTCCTCCTCCACCAGCAACCCCTCGCTGTGTACCTGGGGCAGAGAAAGCAAACTCTGTTTGCTAATAAAGCAACACAACACCTACATTCATCCTTGTTCCCATCAGCTCCTTCTATTTATCCATGCCCTACCCCAGGACCAGGATGCCAAAGTGAGGCAGTTACGCAGAGCTCCCTATGGAACAGGCCATATCCTTCCTGAGCCTATGGCTGTCAACTTTAACTACTTACTTTAGTCACACATATAAAAGGTGATCTTAGAGTTCTCCCCTTAGTTTTGCAATCAAATTACTTCCCAGAGCACAACTTCCAGAGTTATCTACAACTCTCTGCAAGAGCTTCATCTGGTCTGTTTTGGATTTACCTGGAAGCTGCACAGGAGCAGGGTGGGAGCAATTCAACCTAAAATGCTCTGGGAACATAAGAACTCCTTCACTAGCCTTGCAAAAGGCAGTCAGTGCAGGTACCTCCAAAGCAAGAGTAACAAAACCTCTGTGTAGGTTACTTTGAAGTACTTCCCAGAATCTTCCTACTCCCTGCTCACAGTTCCCAGCCTGGGTGACAGGCAGGACATACCAAGATGGACAAGGCAGTCTGTGCTTGCACAGGGACAAAAATTCAAGAGTAAGAAAGCTTCCTTCATTGCTCATGGGTGCAATGCAAGGATCCTTAACTCCCCATAGCCTCCCTGGATAAAGTAGCACATCTTTCACCACTTTGTCAGGATTTATTCTGGTTTCCTAAGCTGAAAAACCACTGCAGGTCCTGAGGCAGTTGCCATTGAGCCCAGCAGTGCTCTGTGCTGGTTTGGGGCACTGGCTGGTTGCGGGAGGGGGCAGCCTGGGCTCTCCTACCCAGGAGCAGAAGGAATGCCAGCAGCACTTACAGCCTGAGCCGCCGCCGGACACCGCGCGTACAACACGAACAGGTGGGCATAGAGGATGTCCCCGCTGTCCACCTGGAACTGGACATCACTCAGGTGGGGGTTGTTGACCATGGCACCGAAATCTTGAGCCAGCAGCCTGAGAGAGGACTAGGACACAGAAGGAACACAAAGACAGGTGTTAGGTTACAGCTGTCAAACACTTTCCCTGAAAAATAAGGGAGTAACCCAGGTTATCAGCACTGCTGTGCTGGGGGCCCCAGCCTGGACACAACACCTCTGCCTCCTGAAGGTAATCACCAGCTTTATGAACTTCAGGTCTTCCACAGGACAAGCAGACAAATCTAACAGACATTCCTGCTTTGTCTTCCTCTACTTTTGCACAGCTTGCCCATTGTGGAGAAAGGGCAGTTGTGTTGTATTCTGCTGTACTTGTGTCACAGCACATTATCACCCTCAGATCTCACCACGTGTTTCGGGCTGTGGTCTAACCACAGCCTATAACTGGCCTCTTCATCTACTGCCTCCCACCACAATTTTAGGAAACTGTAACTTCCACTTCACAGACTTGAACTCAGTTCACTATAATTAGGGTAAGAAGAAAGAGGATGACTCAGGAGGGGGTAATGAGCCTTTCTTATCTCTTTTCACTGTCTGGGAATGACAGCTGAGAAGAGCAACTCTGCAAGAAGGGCCCCCACAGAATAAAACTAATGTAGGCATCCAGCTCAAAGGAATTTGTGAGCATGCTACTGAAACCTCTTTCCAAAATTCTGCTCCATTTTAAAAAAGACACACAACTTTTATTATCATTCCAGAAGCCCATGCCAGAATTTTGGGGAGGGCTGAGTTACCTGTGGCTGGTTATGGTGATGGCAAGGTCAGGCTTGGGGTACGCTGCCAAAGACAGCAAGGATGGCAAGACAGCTCCTCTAGAGCTGCTCCCAGGCAATCTCCTGAAGACTCAGATCCCTCCTAGTGTTGCAGATCTGGAGGTGGCCCTGGAGTGCTTCAGGAAGTGTGAAACACCCTCAGCTCATGGCTGGGTTGAGAGACTGCCTGACTGCACACGGAAACCAGTTTATGGTCAACACCCTAATCACTGACCTTGTGCTTTTCAAACCTACTGCAGAGCTGAGGAACTGCAAGTTTTATTCCAGGGAACATCTGCAGGAGATGCAGTTCCACCTGGAACAACACAGCTCTTTATTTTCTTAGCAGGTTTCTACATTAGCAGTGGGTTGTGGAGAGCCAACCTTTTGATTCGCTTCAGCCAGCAGGAATTAGCAGTACACACAGGAATGCTTCTCCCAGCCTTCATAGGTGGGCTAGGGAACATTCTGCCTGTTGTGGCAGTGCTGTGAACTGACCTCCAAAGGGAAGACAGGAAACTCAGTCTGGAAACGAATCTGATTCTTCTTGCTTTCTTATTCTTGGCAGGTGGGCTACCTGTGAGGCAGCTCTGGGGCCGCCAGCAAACACAGACTCCCGATGTGACGTTCCAGGCAGCAAGCCCAGAACAGCTTTCCTGCTGATGCTAAAATGATCAATCAAGAATGGGGAAATTAAACAAGGCCAGAAACCTCCTGGCTGCTCCATTCTCTGTGCAAGGCAAAGAAACTGGCCAGAAGACAGCTCTGAGCAGGTATGAGCTGTGTGTTGGAGAACACACCAGAACACTGAGGAGGCCACTGAGACTGGACCCCACTGATGTGACCAAGGTCTTCAGCACGGGGGATGTGTTACCAATGCACTGGGTGCATTTGCTCTACACTGCTCGTGCTCATATAAAGCACAAATCTCTCCCACTGGCAATCCAGCTCTTCAACAACATTTCATTTGCTCAGGAAAACTACAATGGAATCAAACAGACTCTGAAAAAATGACCATACTGGTTTTGCTGGGAGCAACTGAGTTTCAACAACAGTGTGAGAACAGTTTCTGTACTGCTAAAGGCCTCTGGTTTAATAGAAAAACAAAACAAGATTCTTTCCTGCTGAGGATAATTTTTTTAAAAACACCCGAAGAATATCCAGAGTTTCTGTACCACGTAGCTGGGATGCTCAAGTTTAATACTGATTCCCACCTCAAGGAATTGTTTCCTTTTAGAAGTAGCTTAATCCTTTAAGCACAATATGAAAGTACGTTGTCAGAGCATCAAAATTTATCCAGCACCAAAATATACTTCCTTTCATGGCATTATTATTTATTATCAAACAAAAGATAGTAAGTTTCATCAGATAAAGTGGATGACCTTGGTAAGAAAATGAATTAGTTTTATTTTGTATGAACTTCAATTGAATAAAACTGATTATACATTCATACCACATCCGCTGGTGCATGTGGAGTAAGATGAGATCTACAGCTCACCACAGGCTTGATAAAAAAATCATCTGTGACTTACTAGGCTGTGTTTCTCACTCAGTCGCCATAGAGCACACACTGATTTTCAAACTAGATCCTCTGTGTTCCTACAACTGGGGGTTTTCTATACCAAGCCCTTTAGAAGCTCAATTAGCAGCAAAACCTGCCCATCTTCCATGGCCCTTGCAGCATTCCACATCGTCTACCAGGCTTTTATGCCAGGATTTAGTACAAGTCAACCACTCCTTGCAAGAATTCCCTCTCCCACTGCAGGACACAGTGTGGGGAGGAAGGTGCCAGAGGAGGAAGGAGCTCCATTCAGAACCACCCAGAGCTGGGTGTGTGAGTCCAGAGGGAACACCAGCAGCCCTGTTCCTCCTGGGCTGCAGCCAGTCTTCTCCTGGATAACCTGGGCATTAAAGCAGTGTATTGCTTAACATGCTGCAGCTGCATCCCTGGTTCCTACCCCCAAACACTCTCAGTGCTACAACACAACTCTCTAACCTGCACAGCTTGGCCTTCTGTTCCCTGGCATTTAAATCATCTCTCATCAGGTAGGACAAGCACTGGAAAATCCCCAGGCTCTCGTGGACACCGATGGAACACCTCAGGTGTGCTGATCTCACCTGTGCCCATGATGAATCCTCAGTCACTGTGAACTTTAGGCACCACCTTGTTTCCACAGAAAGGAATGGGAAATATTCCACACTTCTTTGGATTGCACAAATGCAACAGCTTTTTTTTTATCATTATAGATGAACATATAAAGTGTGGAAAAAAAGGTTATCCTTACTCTTTCACTGCTGCTCCTGAGGAGGCTCTTCTCCTTGGATGGGGGCACAAAGCCACTATGTGGAGGATCACTGGGAGTCAGTTCTTCTCCTCAGGGAAGAAAATGCACATCACAAATCACATACAACTTCCTTGCGAGACAGAGTGATCTAAGAACTCCTAACAGGATCCTTGCTGTGACAGCTGCTATGACCAGGCTGGCTGGGCTGAAGGCTCATCCTCTCCCTCATGCCTTTTTGCAGAGTTTGGCTCTGGGTTGTGACAGGCTGAGTGTACCTAAGCACCACTCCACTGTTATTTATATACATTAAAGGGCCAGGGACCATTTGCTGAAGTTTAGAAGGGGAAGTGAGAACATTATATCCAAGTGCAAATGCAGACAGGTGAGATTAGGAACCATGTTCTCTTTCACAGATGAACAGGAGACACAATAGATTCTGCTGAAGAGCCAGAGCACTTTAAAGGGTACCACTGCCCTTGAAATGTGCAGTTGTGCACCACATGCAACTTTGACTGGGGACATTAGAGAGTTGCCCACAGAGGAATTCCAGGTGTTGTATTTTTTCAACCCTGTGAAGGCACAGATTAACTTCAGGTTTGTGTAATCGATGTCCAACACAAAATCATCCCTCCTGTGCATCTCTCTCATCCAACTGTCTCAAGACCTGAAAAGACAGTGCATATAACAGAAAGGCTGTCCAGGCTCAACCATGGAATCACAGACTGGTTTGGGTTGGAAGGGACTTTAAAGTCCATCAGTTCCACCCACTGCCATGGGCAGGGACACCTTCCACTATCCCAGGCTGCTCCAAGCCCTGTCCAACCTGGCCTTGGACACTGCCAGGGATCCAGGGGCAGCCACAGCTTCTCTGGGCCCCCTGTGCCAGGGCCTCCCCACCCTCACAGGGAAAAATTTCTTCCCAGTCTCCAATCTAAATATACCCTCCCTTAGTTTGAAGCCAACCCCCCTTGTCCTCTATGTCCCTGTGAAAAGTCCCTCTCCAGCTCTCTTGTATGCTCAAGATAAGCAGGAATGAAGACTTTGTTCCAGCTGTTGAACATATCCAGGCTCCCTCCTGGCAGAAAATTTTAATTTTAAAATAAAATTTAGTATCTGCTGCCCAGAAGTTCTCTTAAAAGCTGGGATTTATGAATAATTTCAGAAATATCAGGTTGATTGTATCTAAATCTTATCACAGGAAAACGTGCCCTCACAATATCACCTCTTGGATAAACACCAACAGCCTGTGGGTGCTGCCATGGCTCTCTGACTCAGCCCAGCCTAAGTCTGGCTCTGTGCAGCTGAAGGAACCAGGGGCAGGGCTCACAGAGCTGCCAGAACTCACCTGGCTGCTCTGCTGCCTGAACACGGCCGGTGTCAAGGTTCCACTGAGTAAGGGTGAGTCCTTCCCTGGCCAACTCCACCAGGTCCTGCAGGGTCTCAATGTCCTTCTGGCTCGGCGATAAAAGCTGCTCATCTCCTCTGGGGCCTGCTTTGGATTCATCAGAAATTTGGCCTCCAGCCTTTGTGCGAGTGGGTTCCTGAGAACTGAGGTCAGGCTGAGTTTGCTGGGACACTTCTGGCTGATGAGATCCCACCAATGGCTGAAGGTTCTCGGGCTTATTCTGATCAAATGAGGAGGAAAAAAAGACACCAATAAATTAGGTCTTGTTTTATGTGTTTGCAGAGCTCGGAGTAAGGTTTCTACTTTGTACTACTGAAAGATCTATGAAGGATCACAGAGCATTGCCCAGGTACAGGGGATTCTGAGGAACAGCTCTCTGCAGTTTTATGAAAGACTCTCCAGAGATAAGACAGCTCTGAACAGAAGAAAAAAAACTACAACCGAAAATGCAGAAAAGTTGGTTTCTCCAGGAGCATGTCTGTGCAGGCAACTGCCAAGCAGGGAGAAAGGATGGGGGAAATGCTCCCAATCCAACATCTAAATACTTCATTATAGCTGGAGTTCCTGGCAAAAGTCACAGTTGAAGCTCTTCACGTGCATCTGTTCTGAGTTCTGAAATGCTTTTGCAGTTACATGTAACTAAATCAAACTTTCACCTTGGAGTGGGTATTTTCCAGGTTTGGTCTGAGTTTCCCAAAAAATAATTTTGCTTGTTAATTTTTAAGTAAAAATGGTTCAGCCATTTCTGTGAATAGAAAGAATCAGAGGAAAAACACACTCCTGCCATGATTTTAAAGACATTCCTGCTTTTTATTTTTAAACTTCTCTTGCAGTTTTTGGCTTGAATGAAAGGTCAAAACTTCCTAGAATGGAGTCCCTCCTCTCCAGCCTCAACCTGCAACAAGCCAGAGACACATTGGGGTTTGACTAGGGAAGAAATATTAAATAAAGCACCTATATATGCACAGTAGTTTACTGAACAGGAGCAGAAAATACTTCTTCAAGAGAACAAAGAGGGAAGAAAGAGAAGTGATATCCTTCTTGGAGAAAAGAGACTGAAAGAACTTTATCTGTTTCTGTGGGCACTTTTTATAAAAATATAGAGCAAAAGAAGAGACAGATCCAGGTGGAACCAAAATGAAAGAGTGGAACTGAGACCTGGATCAAAGCTCACATGCACCAGGAGGCAGTGGGATGCACAGGGAAAGCCTGAGTGCAAACACTTTGCTGGACAACTCCAGGCACTTCCACCTTGTCTGTGCTTGCAAATACCAGGTTTCACTTTAAACTTTTCCCCCAGTCCTTGTGGGCAAAGCTCACACTAGAAATGACCAGAGAGAGGCGTCAAGTACAAAAACAAGAGTCAGGCTGCTGTAAATATGGACAAACTAATGGCCCAGTGAGCAGGATGGGGTCCCTTTACTCAGTACTCTCTGTTCCCATCCCTTTTATTTTCCAAAAGCAAAAAAAACATGGTAACATGAGCCTTGTTCTCCTTTCCAAAAGGCAGAAATGAAAGTTTAAGATCCTCAAACCTGACTGTGTAAGACCAGAGGAGAACAGGACATGGGCAGTGAGTGTGCAGAGAGAGGGGATCACTGGTTTACATTCAAACAAGGTAGGGCACAGACATATCAGAGCAAGGACAACAGAGCACCCCACCTGCACAGGCTTCCAGGGTACAATTGGAGGGGTTAAGGCTGCAATGTAGAATGATTCGGGGTCACAGGGTCCTGTTAGAGCACTGATCTTCCATAAAAAGCATTCCTTGGCTTTGGACAACGGCATGAGCCAGGTTGCTTTTCCGGATTCATCCTCCAAAATCCTACTAATGGGCAGCTGAGGGGTAGGAGGGAATTCCACCTCTTCTGTCAGCATCATAGCTACTCGCTCCTGGATCCTCTTGAGGGTCTTCTCCGGGTCCTGGAGCAGCAGTGGTGGAGGGGCACTGGCGCCTTTTCTACGCCTTTTTTTCTCTTTAAAAAGAAAAGAAACCCAAATAAATAAACAGCTGAACACACAAGGCAGAGGGGATCAACACAGCAGCTTCTTCAGTGCTGTAATCAGTGATGACCAAAAGGCATGAGAACACAACTCTTTAAGATTGTGCAGGTAGTCCAAAACCTCACATTGTCCTTACAGGAAAAATGAACTCTGGAGAAGACTGACTCCTCCTCACAACGCTCTGCAGCGTTCTGGGGGCTTCCCATGTCTACAAAATCTCATAATTATGGAAAGCACTGGTAGCCATGCAGCCTCCCAGCCCCATGGAACGGTGCCTGTATGTCTTGGTTTGAAAGACAGGTGTCTGCCAAGGAAGGCAGGAACCTCCCTTGGAATGGAAAGTGTGACCCCCTTCCCTCCAAATTATAACTTTGAAATTACGGGGCTTTCAGGCAGAGACCTGGGAAAAGTTATAACAGTTCTCTACATATATATGCCGTAGCAGGAGCTGCGGGGGGTGTCGGGTGGACACGGGGTGCTGTAGCAAAAAGCCCGAGGCAGCGGCAGAAAGCAGCGGGGCTGGGCAGCGGCAGCCGGGCTGCTCTGCAGGAGCTGCTGCACGCAGCCGGGAGACGCGCCCTCCGGGAAGGGGAGGGGTTCAGGGTCCCGGGTTCTTCCCCTGAGGCGCCCGAGTAGGTGGTGAGGGTCCTTTCCAGTCAGACCGGGTGTCAATAAGGTCTCAGTTCACCGGCTGCTCTCACGAGCAAAGGCTCACCCACGGTAAGGAAGAAGCAGTACAGGGCTGGACTCCGCGGTGGCAGCGAATTCTCACCGCGGTAGCAGCCGCGCCACCCATTCCCTCTGATCCAGAGAGACAGCGAGCCAGGAGCCAAGCCCAGCCCCTCAGCCCCAGCCAAAATCTCGGGTATCTCTGCCCTTCCCAAGAGAAAAGCCCCCAGCTATGAGAGCAGCCAGCTGCACCCTTCCTTCCACCCTGGCCACTTCTTTTGTGCCTTAAGTACCGGTCGTTACAGGCAACAGATGGGACAAAATTCCCTAAGAGAAAGAAAAAGGAAAAAACAGGAAAAATCCTAGCCTCCAACACTGTATGGCAGTGCTGCACAACAAAGGGAGGGAAAACCACCAACAGACCCATGAAGGACTCCTTATCTTGTGTTCTGGTCATGGATGATACCAAACCACAGCTCACAAACACGAGGCAGCTTTCATTTGGAAATCCTGTGTCTTACTACCTTTGCCTTACTAATGCCCAACCCCAGATCCAGCTGGGAGTACCTATGGGCAGGAGCAGACCTGAGCAGGGTTGAGAAGAGTCAAGTTTCCCCTCTGTACAGCTCTCAACCCTCTCCTTTGGCAGTTGTTTGCCTTTCTAAACCCTTCTGCACCCTGACATAGCGAGGCACCTGCTCAGCAGCCTGTACTGGACACACATATCACTGCAGAAAAGGACAAAATAATATGAGATAACACTGAAAAAGCTGCATTAATCCAGACTGCAGCAGGAGGAATAGGAAAAAAATCTACCGCAGGAGAAATAACAATCATATTTTCATGTCATTTCTCCTCACTTCCACAGTTTACAAGAAACAACAGCTTAAGACTATTTTACAGATTCAAAACAACAAATCAGTGGAAAAAGGCACAAGATTCCTGAAACCCATGGACATCCTGCAGCTGTTCTTGACTATGTGTGGATACTGCATATTATTGAAGCTCTGACAGCTTAAATAAACCAGAAACAGGGCTGTCATCCCTCCTGTATCCAACAAGGAAGTTTTGGTGGAAAGCAGCCACGTTACTCCTGCAATAACACAGCCTCAGACACTGTTATAAATAAAAGCAGGAAATTCGTGCTCAAATATGTAATATCAAAATATGTTACCAGCTTAAAACGAGTAAAACTTGTCCAGAGAAAATTGTGGCCTCGCCCAGGAAACTGATTTACATTCTAAAAAAACAGAACTACAGAGAATGAAGGCTCATCAAGGAAGCATTGAGCTGACTTCTGATATCTACATTTCCAAGGAGGACTTCCCGGCAGAACTGATTAACCATCTCCGAAAATCCCCTCCCAGCTCAGGTGTTAACGGCCGGATCAAGGACCAAGATAAGGAACATCATGAGCCATCAGATAACACCCCCTGGTGATGAGAAATTAATCAAGCACAGGATATGCTTTGTCCACCTCAGTTTCATGAATACGATGCTTCATGAATATGCTGGTGGACAAAAGTAATACCCAAGATCCGGACTTCATGAGCAAAACTGTATATAAGTGAGCTGTTGGGAGCAGCAGGTGTGAACAGAGGGAGGTCTGATGCGACAGAGGTCAGACCTGCGTTCACCCAGTGCCAGCCCCGGGCTTGGCACTGTCTCCTTTTCGATCGTGGTCGCATTCTCGGACACAAAATAAATTTTATACTTGTTATATTAAATTGGGCATACGTATTTATTACAGACACTAACTTGCTGTAACACATACCTGATCCTGGCTTCCATTTGATTGGGAAAACAGCCACTGGTTTCACATTTGTAACTGATTTTGCTTGTTCCTGCTTTTCTTGCTCCAACAGGGAGCGTGACATTGCCATGGCAACCTGCAAATCTTCATCCTTAGGCTCCATTTTGGCCCTCTTCTGTGTTTTCCTCGAGTCCTCGTCGGAGGGGCCTTTCCGCTTCGCCCTGCTGGGCTGATTGCTGAAATCCAAGAATGCAGCAGGAAGCCCCAGTTAATGTGACTGGATCAGAGACAACAAACACGGAGCACTCCAGAGCAGCTGCTCCATTTGCTCAGAGAGATTCCCATGTCAAGCATAATAAAAAGCATTCAGTACTTTCTTTCCTAGCAGAGAGCCAATGATTTCTTATCATTCATGGAACTTAGAGCAATTTAGAGAAGTCTTATTTTGGGATGCAAGCATCTGCTATCTCTACCTTGTATGATTTTTTCTCCCAAAGGGGAACAAACAAATTGAAGCAGAAGAAAAACAGATCACCAGAAAATGCTTTCCCATCCCTCTTCTTCCACAAGGAACAGGCAATGGTCCTTCCTTGGCACAACTGGACCTTATGAGCCCCTCTACAAATTCACTCAGGCACCACTTGCTGCACTCTGAAGATTCTGCTCAAATCCAAGTGAGCAGCTCTGTACCAAGCACATTCCAAACCATCACATCTGCTTCCTCTTTGGCTCAGGGTGAAAGGACGTTCCCAGGACAGCCATGAGCTGAAGAGCTGAGGCACTGGCACCAGAGATCTCAGGAAAGGCTCCACACTCATACTCTGAGGTTTGCTCAATAAGCTCAAACACACCATTTGGCTTTACTGAGCAATTGCCTCACAGAGCACAAATCATTCTGACAAACCACAGGAAGGTTATTTACTCCCCATTTTGCTCCTGCCTGCTGGCTTTTAAAGCCATCCTCCACCTGACCTCTGCTGAGGGAAATTAAGATAATTTCTCCAACTGACTGTCACATCCTGCTCATCTGGTACTGGGCTCTACTTGCCCTGCTCTGGGCTCAGGGCTTTCCCAGTGTGTGAGTCAGCCTTCCATTTACTGTTCATCCCCACCTCCAACATCTCTCAGGCCAAAGGAGGCAACCAGCATCTTTTTTTTTTCCTACCAGCTTACCTGGGACACTGAAGAGCTGCATCACCAAGCGTGGCCACCTGCAACTGCACTGCCTGAAGAAGCAGATTAGGAGGCACATCCATCTCCACAGCACAGCGTTTCAGGTGACTGACTCGGCTCTGTGGGGTTTGGAACTGCTTCCCACAGATGGGACATTCAGGGACCACTGGTTTGCTGGAGGATGACATCTGTGCTTCTTCCATCTCATCCAGACACCTGGGAGACAATGGCAAAGCTTACCCCTGCAGACTTTAAACAGTCCATGCTAAGACTTAAGCCATTAAAATAGCAGTAGTAATAATAATAATGAAAAATTATAAAGAAAAAGCACAATCACTTTAACATTGGTAACAGCCATGAACATCCACTAAAGAAACAAGAATTATGTGCCCACCACGGTGATGAACATGACATGGAACAGTTACATGGAGCTAATGGTCTCAGAGGCATATTAAAAACATATTGCTCAAAGGCAAGTGCAGCGAATAACTTTAGAATCATAGAATCCCACAATGGTTTGGGCTGGAGGGGACCTTAAAGGCCATCTTGATCCACCCCCCTGCCACGGGCAGGGGCACCTTCCACTAGAATAGGTTACTCCAGCCTTGCCTTGAACACCTCTAGGAATAAGGAGTCCACAGCCTCTCTTGAACAACACACTTCTTGTGTGTCCATCACCTAGTCCCTCTTCCTGCACTCATTTTAACATTCCAGCTAATTTATAAACCCCTGTTAACAGAAAAGGGAGCAGTTGAATTGACACCACACTCCAGAGTGCAGCATGGTGTTCAAATAATTTCTGGCAGGCCAAAACTATGTAAAAAATTGTACTTGTTCTTCTTCTGTTCTCTCCAAAGAGATTCAGGGTGTGAAATCCTGGACCTGCAGGACCTATTACAAAAGTCACTCCCTGATTAGGTAATGACACACACAGGGCTGTGCTAGGAGACCATTCAGCATTGGTGATTACTGATGTGTCAGTGCATCTATCCATCTACAGCTTCACTCTTGGGATGAAGGCTGCTATCAAAAAATCCCAGGCTAATATAACCTTGTAATCTCAACATCAGATTACATGTTTATAGTTCAGAAAGCCTGACTTTCCAAAAAGCATTTCTAGCACACTGTCACTCTTTTGCAGCTTCTGTCCCCTCAAGCAGCACAAAATGTCTGAAAACAGAAACAACAGTAACACCTGGAAAGCTGCAGGTGCAAACAAGCCTGATCAATGGGAGCCACTCAGTAACATGATGTAGGACTGGACAATTTACATCACTCCTGCCTTCTGGAAGTGCTTGAATTAAGAATTTACAATCATTCAAATGTCTTGTTTCTGATACTTTGTCAACAGAAAAGCACAGAGTTTTAATTTCCAAAGAGCTGTCTGTATATAATATATTGTGTTTGATATTTACCACTAAGGAAATTGTTAAATGAGAGGCAGTAATTTCAATTGAGTCATCTCTCTGAGTAGTGTCACATTTCCCTCAACAAACAGCTCAGATACAGTGACATACAGGATGCCCTTAGATGAACTGTAGCAAAACAGAGCAAACATTTTGTTGGCTGAAATCAGAAGATCTCAAAATTTGCATTAGGGAATCATCACTAATGGAATCATTAAGGTTGGAAAAGACCTTTAAGATCACCAAGTTCCTTCACAATGGCAGCTCCTCTGCCACACTGCTGTTGAAAGCAGATTTGGCCTGGCCACACACGTGCAGAAGCCATGCAGGGCAAGACAATCAGCCTCTGCTTTCACATCAGAATCACTTGTTAATTCAAGCCATAAAGGTCAAGCCCATTAAGCAGAATCCCTGCTCCCACATTCTTCCATGGCTGGGCTGAGTGAGGAGTCTATGGGGGACTGGATGGAAGGACAGATCTGGCTGGTGCTTCACCTGTTGACGTGCTGCTCTCGTCGCAGTGTGTTCATGGCTGTGAGATCCTTCTGGCAGATCTGACAGAAGAACAAGCCTGCATCCTCCAGGCTTGCCAGGGCTTCCTCCTTGGATTCCTGCTGAAGAGCCAAAGCCAGAGCACTGTCGTGTTCCATGGATGGGAAATGGCAGGTATCTGGCAAAGAAGGCAGAGATGATCTAAGATGGAAAACTAAATCCTGTATGGAAGGTGAGAAACTGTTACACTTATCATTATTAGCTTATTAAACCAGACACACAAAAATTGATTGCAATCTTTCTCTTGCATCTTCACAGCTGATCCCTCACTAGGAAAGGTACAACCTGCTCCTTTCCAACACTCCAAGACTGTACCAGCACAGGAGCAGGAGGTGACAATTCGCTCACAGTGCATCACATGTCAGAGACAATGGAGGAAGAGTTTTGGCTGAAGTTTCTGTGGAGACTATGGAATTTTATCCATCAAATGTGTAACACAGCAGATTTTCACGTCCATACAGAACCAATAGGGACTTGATCTATAAAGAACCGACCAGAGTAAAATTGCTGTGAATTCAATTTATCAACACAGAACATATCACCTTAGAGAGTGCCTGGAGATGTACCAAAGATGGGGGCTACCTAAGAGCTGCCTAACACTGTCCCAAGGGAAAGATGACTAAGTTCACTCATCCTGTTGGAATTTCAACCTGTTTCCAAAAAGACAATTATTCCTCTAGAATTTACATGAGGTTAATTCACCCTTAGAGAAGAGCTGGGAAAAAAGTATGGATAATCCTTTAACAAAGTTTTCTCAGGGATCTGGAGTGATTTGTACACCAAGCCACTAGGCCAGCCAGGAACAAAGCCCTGGGATCCAGGACTGCTCCTCAGGCAACCATTCTCACCAGCCACTCATTCTGCACACACCAGAGCCAAGAGGAGAAACGTACCATCCTCAGGAGGGTTCTGCTCCTGGCTCCCGGCAGGGAAATCCCCGCTGGCTGCAACCTTTGGCACGCTCCCATCTGAGCTGTGTTTCAGCTGCTCGGGTGCCACCCTCTTGAACTGCTGCATTCTCTCCACCACCAGCTCTGCCACCCGCACCTTCGGGGTGGGTGAGGAGCAGGTTCCTGGAGGAGCAGCAGGAAGGAAGGGTAAGGTAGTCTGGGAACAGCCGCTCAGAGGATTTGCTAGAGGGGGAGAAAACACCAGTTTAGCAGGCAGTTTTAAGCACACACTGAGAGCTGCTGGGAGGCCCTTCCCTGACAGCAGCCTGGGCCAGGTCCAGTTCTGTAATGGCCGTTCTTAGAGCAGTGAACAATTTGTGTAACTATTACATGACTTTATACTCTATAACCTCAATAAAAATAACCGGCTTCTGTGCTACAGGGGCGTTTAGATACCTTTGTATCCCCTTTACATGGAGGAATATTAAGGAAGCCTTGCATGAAGGTCTCCAGCAGGGACAAGGAAGGCAGCCCCACAGCCCTGCTCCCCCAGCATTCCCACCACAGAATTCCTGACTGAGCTGATTTATCAGTTTAAGGACTTCCATCACTGGTGACTGCATTCTGGCCATCAAGTTTAACAGCTACTGAAGGACTAATCCTTTATGGATTAATCCAACACCTTTCTTAACTTATTCATGTTTTTGCCCCTGACAACATCCAGTGACAATATGTCACCATACAATGAAGCACTGAGTGAAAAAGCACATATTCTGAGATTGCTTCTAGATGATCTGAGAGTCTTTTTCTCAGTTCTGATACTGCAAAAAACAGTGAATAATGACTGGCCAACAAATCACATTGTGCCAAGGCTTCACCTTACTGAGGGACATCTGCCTGCCTGCCTGTAGCACAGAACACACTCCTAGGTTAAACCCCTGTAGGGGGGCAAGCAAGCCTGCTTCCACCAGTGCTACTGTGGCCCCTCCAGATGGATTTCTCAAGACCTTCACTGAGCTACCGAGTCCATTCAGTCCTTGCCTATCTTCTGTTTGGACAATTTCAGTTCACTCACCTGTCAGAGACCTTTGGCTACACTCAGTGGTCCCTGTGCTCAGCAGGCTGGCAGGGAGAGGGCTTCTTGCTCCATCCTCCTGTGCAGTCTCACCACTGCAGGCTGCAGCATCACCATCTTCTTCAAGTACCAATGTTTGCACCTTTGGACCCAAATCTTGAGACAAGTTTGTCTCCTTCACTGCTGGTAAAGGATGATGGGTTTGGCTCTTAGCAGCAGCTTTGCCTCTTCTTAATTTGCTTCGTGTTGTGGTGCTCTTTGGCCTGTTCTGAACCTTCTTTGTTGCCTCAGCATCCCCAGCCTTTTTCTTTGCCCGACTCAAAATATTTGCCCACAATTCTTTAAAATCATTGTCCTGTTCATCCATTGGCTTTCCAGTAACACTGTGGCCTAAGAACACTGTGAGGACTGGAGGGCAGGGGGAACCAGTTCAGATTTGCATCAGCCCTTCCAGCACCTCAGAGATGTCCATTCTCCAGACTCCAATGAGGTCACCAGACAGAGTGGGCACTTCCAACAGTTCATTCTTCCACACTTAATTCACATTCAGCAGAGCATGTTTTCTCTCCAAGGACCTCACCTTCTTTCACAAGCTGGTTCTTCAGAAGACTCTGGACCATAAATTAAGCACCTCAGTTTGTGCAGAGCATGTGTAGGATCATCATGATAAGGTACAGAGCTTCAGAGAGACACTAATGAAAGCCCTTAAACAAAGAAACAAAAGCAGGGGGTCATACAGGATGGTACAGGCAGATGCACTGTGGGACAAGGTGTAAATTGCTGAAGAAGAGAATTTGCATGAAATACTAAGATTAGAAACAGCACATATTGACCCCAAATACTGTCCCTATAATTGTACTACAGACATGCCCAAGCCACATTAGCAAAGGAGAGGAAAGATTTTAAAACAGGTATCTGATATGGGGTAGGCTTTTGTCCTGGAGCTCTGGATTTGGACTACCCTTTTGTTATACATATTCCCACTCATACAGAACAAGACCAGTGAATGCTGGAAAAAACCCCATCCTTCAGCTCAAGCAGTGATTCTGGAGTGCTAAACTCTGCTTTGAGACACTACAGTTCCAGAGAGGAGAGCCCAACCTCATTTTGAGAAGTAAATTAATGGAGTTCTGGCATTTCAGAAGGGGTTTTAGGACAAGTTAGAGAACAATTCCATTAAACATGTTCACCTCTTCTCTCCTTTTACTTCCACAGTTGCTCACTTAGGATTAGCCCTCCTGCTCCTGCTGAATTCTTCCTGAGTACTCAAAAAACCACGGCAGTGACCATGTTTCACAAACTGCTGTCACATACACGAGGTAAACAGACTAAATATATGGTATTTTTAAACGAATTTCTAAATCTTTTCAGCTGCAGCAAGAACAGCAGTGCTAGGCAGGGATTACCTGGAACAGCACTGGGTACAACGTCCAGATGGAAATGCCATCAATTCCCAGGCAACATTAAAACTAGAGGTCTATTCTTACATATTTTCATTGTCCTCTTCTTCCTAGTCCTGAGTTCATGATGGTTCTGGCTATTTTACATGGGGTTTTATATTGCTCCCAAAATTACTTCTTTCAAACCTAAAACAGAGTGTTTCACTTGGAATGGCAGCAGCTGTGGTCCAGTTACTCCAGTAAAGCTCTGGACACAGAAAGACTCAAAAAGCAGGAAAAACACATGGGAGATTGTTTTCTCAAATGGCTTGGCTGCAGACATGAGAGGCTGAGGAATGCTGGTTACACGCTACCATGGGTCAGCCTTTCCTATAAGCAATTACGGATGTTAATGGATTTATTTATTTTAAACTCAGGCTCCCAGACCTGCAGAGGATTTTGCTGTGAATCTTGGAGTCATTTTCTGTTAGAGAGAAACCAAAGTTTTATGTAGCCAGTTCATAAATTTACTTTTCCTGGACAGAACACTGGCGTAGTTATAACTGTAAATTGACCATTTTCTTCTAAGGAGGAGACAGCATGTGGAGAAGTCCCAAATCTCACATCCTACATGGCTTTAAATACCTCAGACACAACTGTACTGCTGGATTATTTATGGTGAGTTCCTGATATTAAACTGTGAAACAGATCAGCACTTTTGCATTTGCTATCCATATTTAGTGTCCCAGGCAGATCAGATCAGACACACCTATGATGCAAAACTAAGTATTTATCTGTATTACTCCTCCCTTTCCAGACCCGCATTTACAGGTTCCTGCTCTGTTCAACATCTCAGTATTTCTGAAGCTGCAGCTATTGCTGCCCCTAACAACCAGCTTTGGCACCAGTTTATTGAGCTCAAAAAGTAATGGCTTTGAAAATAATTTCTTTCAGTATAATATTAATTTCATTTTGGAAGACCTTAAAACTCAACAAATCACGAATAAAATAATTAGCAGCACTTACCTATTTACCGAGGTGCCAAATCTATAGCCCAGCTGTGCCCTTCAAGTAAACATGGATCAGCAAAATGGTACAAAGCAGGACCAATAAGATGAAAGATAGAATCTGGAAAATGGAGGGAAAAGGATGGGTTTAGAGTATTTTGTCCTGACTACTCTTGATGATCATTTCCACCAGTTCAATAGGTACCTGATGGGAGCCTACAAAAAGGTGGAGAGGGACTTTGGACAAGGGCCTGGAGTGACAGGACAAGGGGGAATGGCTTCCCACTGCCATGGAGTAGGATTAGACGGGATATGGGGAAGAAAATCCTTCCCTGTGAGGGTGGTGAGGCCCTGGCACAGGCTGCCCCATCCCTGGAAGTGTTCAAGACCAGGCTGGACAGGGCTTGGAGCAACCTGGGATAGTGGAAGGTGTCCCTGCCCATGGGACAGAGGGGTGTACCTGGATGATCTTTAAAGTCCCTTCCAACTCAAATTATTCTGTGATTCTATGATTTTAAAATATGCACCTATTACATGCCTTATATTTACTGCCTTGTAACTACTTAGTTAAATCACAAAACCTTTAAAAAAACCCAAACTGGTAAAACATCTGTTACCCTCCCACTTTTCAGAGCAGCCTCTCTTTTAACCCCTGAAAGCGTTTTTCCACCAGCAGTCAAGCTTGACATTCTCTCTTTTGAGCTCTCAAATACACAACATTTGGGCCTGCTCACTTGCTGCTTTACACTGTCTGTTCCAGGAACGATTCTCCTGCCATTTCAGTCTCCAAGAATATGTCATCACCGTGGCTACAACAGTCCATCAGTGCCAGGCAGGCCTCAACAACCTGCACACAGCAGATACCTTCTCCCCTCCCAAGCACCACAGTGCTGCCTCAGGACATCTCCTCAATTCCTCATCTTTAAAGAAAAAATCACTTTATACTTTCAAAACCAGGAAAGTGCCTTGGAAGCAATCTCTTGTATTTCACAAGAAATGCTAAGGGAAATGGGATTATTTAACACTAGAAAGTGAGGCAACAACAAAACCTGAATTATTGTCTGGAGTCCCCAGCACAGGAAGGACATGGACCTGCTGGAGCGAGCCCAAAGGGCTCACTTCACCCTTCTCCCCCGCTCCAGCTTCACCTCAGTCTTCAGAAATCAACTAATTGCCAAGGCCTGGATGACCCCAGGCTGCTAATTACAGAGTACTGGCAGCAGCAGATGATGGAATGCACCGTTGGGTTGGCATCAGAAGCATCACCTTCTCCTTTTGTGGAAGCTGGAGCCAAAGATATGAGCGTTAGTGACAAAACTTCCAGTCAAGCCAGACCAAATACTGTGAAAGAAAATAATTTCTGCAGTGTTTTTTCTGGCAACCACACTAGAAGGAGGTCCCTAGGGATTCCTCCAGACCAAATCCTGTTACAGAAAAGCTTCCTACAGGTTCCTGATGGAGAAGAACCTACATGTCAACGGTGTGACTTCTGAAAAAGCACATTATCTTCCATCCTTTGAGGGATTCTTCACTACAGCCTCTTCTCTGCAGGTTCCTGCACTAACCAGCACCTTTATCACTACTTTATAAAGACATGTCACTGCATCTGTACAGTGCAGGGTCTCTGTGGTAGCAGAAGTGCAAAAACTTTAACACTGAGGACATCAGGGCTTGTTCTGTGAGGACAGAACGAATGCAAGTGCAAAACAGGAATCCAAAGAAGGTACAACTGTCTTGTCCCAGTCTCTGCCAGCTTCCCTGTGCCAGGAAAGGGTTACAAAAGCAGATTGGGATAACAGGAAATGAGAAATTAATTCAAGTCTCTATAAACAAGGGAATGATAGGTAGGAAAATCATCCTGAGATTCCAAGGAGCAATCTTAGCAGGGATCAGCATCAGTGTCCATCTGGCACCACCCACTTCCATACCTGATATCCCTTCAGTCCTCACATTTCTGTCCAGGGCTACACCTCCCCCTGCCAGCAGCCTGTTCATATGGCAAAGCATTTCAAAGCAACTAAAAAATCCATCACATTCCAGAGGGAATTTTAAATCATTACTTACACAACAAAGTGTCCTTCTACCAACACATCCCCAGAACAGAAAATTCACATTATACCTCCTCTGGAAGGATAAAGGGGAAGTGAAGAGAAAAATAAAAACTAACGGTTGCTCAGGTGCAAATGCTCTGGTTGTATGCAAACATGGTAGCACATAAATCACAAAGGGAAGCAGCTGCTGATGCAAAAATCAAATTAGTTTGACTGAAAACAACAACAAGTTATTAATTTGAAGAGAATAATACAATTGATGTTAAGAACTGAATAAAAACATTTTGGTAGAGGCCCCAAAAATCAATAAAGAGAACAATACTTGATAAAAACTCACTTGGCTTTCAGACAAAGAGAAGTTATCAGAGTGATAATAAAAACAAAGATGTAAAATAATATAATGGTGATGGAAATGGATTCTGAATATGAACAATGCAATGTATTAAAAGCAGGAGGTAAAATTACCTTGTCAGAAAAAGTTAAGGACTTTCAAAAAAGATCTCTTTTGGCATACATCCAAACCAAGAAGAAAAACCTACCAAGGCCACTACATCAAACCGTGCAACTGTTAATCCTGCAAATACTAAATATTTCTACAATATTCATCCCCTGATGGTGCTGAAAGCAGCCTATTTTAGGAGCAATCCAAAGCACACTGAAAAGCAGCTGCTGAAGGTGTTTCTGTCAACAGAATCGGATCATTTGCAAGCAGAAGTGCATGTGATTTTTCAAAAAGTACAATTAGGGAAGTAAACACCCATCTTGCAGACTGAGCTCAACATCAGGCTGATAAAGAAATGGCTTATATGGGAATTGATGAATAAAGAGGGATAATAAAATTAAGCCAAATCAACACAGTTTATAAAAATCCAGACCTACATTCAGCTAATACCTACTTAATGAGAGCTCTCTGTGTTATCAGAGGGGTAATTCTCCTGTAAACCACTAAAGGAGTATCAAGGGAAAAAATGATTAATTAAAATCCTACTAAATCAATACAAGGCATTTAAAATTGTTAAAATGTAGCTAGGTAAGTTTCAAAATGCAGCTGCAAACAGCTGTCATTGAGCACTTATGTTTCCAGTGCCACCCCACAGAGATTAATTCTCTGCCTGTCCTGTTTTTCTGTTCTTTCCCTTAGGAAATGAGCTGGGAGAGACACCAACCACCAGGATCAAGCTGTCAAAAAAGGGAACCACTGGACAGCCCACCATTCTTCCAAACCATAATGTGGCCTTGTCACTTGACTCCACCCCAACAGGGATAATTGTGACCATGTCAACCAGTTGTGTTATTTTGTAGATCAAGAATGGAGCAGTCAGTGACATTTGTGGCAAGAAAATGAACTGAATAATTAATGAAAAGCTGAAAATAAAGAGAAGAACACTCCCATGTTAAACTTTCAAGCCATTCCTTTCCAAGAAGACAGTGTTATTCTGAAGAGCACATTCACTTAAAACAAGGTCAGTTCTACTGATTTTTCCCCAAAAATCGTGTCTTCTGATTTGTGATTATGTCGAAGCCAAATATAAAGTGAAATTAAACAAAGTATCTTGATTTCTCTAAAATAGGAAGATGTTCACTTTGAAAAGGTGACCAAACTCATCATGGATTTCTTCAGGTGATCTGATAATGCCTCTTTAATGCTAACACTTAATTAATTTGTAACAATGAATAACTTGCTCTCTTCTCTGCTAAAATCACACGCAAGAGCTATACTGAACCCCACAACACTCTGTATGTAATAAAAATTGACCCACTGGGGAAAGGAAAGGGTCAAAAGAACTTGAGGTGCATTTTCTTCCAAATGTAAAGCTTATGGTAATAATTCTTTCTGTTTCCAGTTTGCCTCCCACACAGCCATACTGGTGTCCACAAAACTGTTCTATCCCAAGCACCAAAATCAAAGGGGAAAGGAGGGACCAGGAGAAAGCTGAAGAACAGGATTTTAAGTTGATACAAAAGCCAAGCACATAAGGGCCTTTTTTGTAGACAAAACAGGGGCTGTAGCCAATCTTTGTTTTTAAGAGTTCATATAGAGCCAACAGACTGAGCAACAGCCAATGTCACTGCCTTTGGGCTTTAATGGAGTCAAACTGGTTTTGCCCAGCTGTAATTTTGGCTTTATCTAAAACCTGCATGGTTAAAATAAACACCAGTGTGTCTGCAGGTTCAGGGACCAAGTGTTGTCAGTAAAGCAGCTGACACTGCCTCCTTTCAAGGCAGGCCCACATCACAGAATCATGGAATGGCTGGGGCTGCAAGACACCTTAAAGCTCATCTCATCCCAGCCCTGCCATGGGCAGGGACACCTTCCACTGTCCCAGGCTGCTCCAAGCCCTGTCCAACCTGGCCTTGGACACTGCCAGGGATCCAGGGGCAGCCACAGCTGCTCTGGGCACCCTGTGCCAGGGCCTGCCCCCCCTCCCAGGGAACAATTCCTTCCCAATATCCCATCCATCCCGGCCCTCTGGCAGTGGGAAGCCATCCCTCCTTGTGCTGCGGCTCCAGGCTCTTGTCCAGAGTCCCTCTTCACCCTTCTGAATATGCTGCTCCTTGTGCCCCTGAGCCTGGAAACAACAGGTAAAATTCCACGTTGCTTCATGAAGCAGCGACAAATGCACCAGAATTGCTTTCCCTGGTAACACTGCTAGAAGGAAGTTTGCTTTGAAGCTGGACACGTTAAACCTCTTTAACGAATCCTACCGGCTGTCGGTGGAACAGCTGTTTGGAACCCTGACACCCTCGGCTCCTTACCCTGAACAGCTCTGCCTCTGCTTTATGCCTGAATTTCTGCCTCTGATGCCACGCTAACACCGATGGAGCTTCACCCTTCAGCACCGTTCGTCCGCAGGTGCTGCCCCGGGGC
>VZRO01000098.1:835829-866705 GCA_013397915.1 Daphoenositta chrysoptera | reverse complement strand
CCCCGGCCCCGGCCCCGCGCGGGGGGAGGACGTAAAGTAAAAACAGGGAGGGCGTTTGGTCAAGGCCTCGGCACCGCCTGTCACTGAGGCGAATGGCCAGAACACCACCGAAAGAGGATAGCATGTGGCACAGCACGGCTCGTTAGTATTTTTAAGGAGTTGGAGTATAAAGAAATCTATCTATGTATCTATAAAAATATAAATATAAGTTATAAATAAGGAGAGAAATACACACCACCTGCTTGTGATCACGGAACTGCTATTTAAAATCACTCATCTTCACCTTAAAAGCCCTGGCACACTTCTGCTGGCTGTGCAGCTGCAGCTGCAGCCCCTTAAAATTGTAATGTTTTGGGGTTATAATCAATGCTGTGCTGCTTATATGGAAATTGATGCAAACACTGAAATTTCACGGTGAGCAGTGGCATAGCTCAAGGTTTTCCCAAGCTTTTCTGTCACAAAGTTGCCTTTTTATTTTGTACTTTTTTCTGCCTGAAGTTGAGCAGGGAAACAAGTGCTCTTTTCCCACAACATTCAGCTGTGGCTCAGGGTCCTCATAATGAGTATTACCTTGGAGTCAGGATCAACAATCATTTCCTCCAAATCATTAGCTGATTGTGGCCAAAGGTTTGCAGGTGTAAAATTACCTGAGATGGGGTGGGAGGGTTTGTACACTGGATCTGCATTTGGAATGCATGATTGAAATCAGGATTTCAATGTTGAAATCAGGACTTCTTTCTCAATGCTTGGTCTGGCTGTGGCAAGAACCAAAACTGCTCCTGAGCAACACTTCATAACAGGCCAAGACGCAGAGGAGAGAGGTTTAGTGGTACAGAGAACACTGGAGCTTCAAAAACATCAAGACAGGCACTTCACTAGTAACCACAAATCAGTTCTGATGGTGAACAACACGATGTCTCCTTTACACATAGCATTTTCCCATAATTAAATCTCAATCCATAATTTGACTTCAAAAGAACCTGACACTGTTGTGGCATTGCCTGTTTGGAAACCTTAAGAAAAATGATTCAAGTACAACTTTTAGAATGAAATAAGCTCTTGAGGCACTGTGAGTTTTCACTCCCAGCAAAGCAATTTAGTTTTCAATCCATTAAAAAAATTTTAGCTGGCAACCCTTGAATTTTAAGCAAAGAATGGTTATTTTGGCAGAACTGAGGGGTGGTATTTTCTGCGGTGAATCTCCCTGGGAGATGCAACATGCCCCTGTCAGTGCAAAGCTGATGTGAAGAAATCCTTTGGTTTGTCTTTCAGCACTTCTGCTGGTTTATTCAAGTTCTTGCTCAAGTTGCTGCACTGATGGGAATTAGTAGCCTGCTTAAGAAAATCCTTCAAGAACATGCAAGTGCCCATTGCACAGACTGAAAATACTCCCATTCTGTACCAAGACACAGGAACTACGCCAGGGCACAGGAACATCTCGTTGCACAATGCCCTAAACTGAACTCAAAAGCCCTCAAAAGCCAAAGGAATTGTGGTATTCCCAGTCAAGATGGATCCAAAAGCACTGGCATTTAATGGTCCATCCTGGCTACCAAATGGGCATGTATTTCACAGGACATTTCAAGGCCATTCCTTGAAAGGCAACAAGGATGTGGTTCTCTGGTCACTCTTTGTACCCAACATCAGCTGGAGGATGCAGCCACAGTGACAGGTACAGTGAGGAGAAGCAGCCCTCCCAAAATCAGGCAGCTGATCTGAGGCAGACTGGACTTCCACTCTCAATTTTTTAATAATTCACTTTTCTTCCCCCCCAGGGAAATGCTCTGTATCAGATATGGCTCAGGGCTCCAGTGTTTTAGGCTGCAGCATGAAAATATTGGCTTAATTTAACGTGTACTCACCCCTGAATTACGACTGTGTAGATGCAGGCAGGTCCCTGAAATAGCAACACTTTGGATACAAGCTGTGAGAGGCAGGATATTTACTGTCACACTGTGGCTTTGGGTTGTCTCTGCAGAAAACAACGATTATGGGACTCGTGAACGTTATTGCCGACATGAAAAGGTTTTTAAAATAACTGTTTGAATTTGCTGTGCAATGGGATTTATAGTAAATATGATTATCTACATATCTGTGAATATACAAATTACATATTATACAGAATGTACATATTTATCCCCAGTGTGCTGCAGTCAGCATTACTCAAAATTTCTGTTTCACTTTCTGCTCAGTTTAAGAGCAGATCCCCTGCTTTCTATTAAGACTTCTAACACTGGTGGCTCTTTGGCATCTTCAGATGAACTTTTTTAAGCTTTTCATACAAATTGATTCAATTCAGGTCAGCAGTGATGAGAGAAGCAGCCACTGAGGCCAATTACAATGTAGAAAGTTTGGGTTTGCATTAATTTATTGTGTTAATCTCCCTTCTCGAGGACTTTGGCCATGCTGGATGACAGAGCTCAGTGCAAACTCAGCACAGAGACTTGAAAGGGCCAGACAAAGAAAAATGCAGCATTTTCCTCAAGAGCAGTTTGGTTTGTTTTCCTCTCAAGTGTGAATTTTGGGATGGTACAGGCCACTATATCCATCTCCTCTTGTAAGGCTGCCAGGAAAACAAGCGTGTTTCCATTCAATAACTCACATGGCACAAGTTTGAGTAGTATAAACCAAAATTCATCTGGTTCTCCTGGGAAGTGAAATGAATTGTCATTTCCAAGAGGAATCACCATCATTCAGTCAGGGCACTGGGCATTAAAGAATCTCTAAACACATAAACAATACAGTTCCCAACTAAAAAACCTGATCCCTGTCCTTTGATTTCCTGAAGCATGTTGCAAGATAACTTTGAACACTTGTTTTTCAAACTAACTGCTGAACTATTTGAGACAGAGCAAGTCCAGGGATCGAGAGGCATCAGTGGAACAAAACTCCAGCTGAATGTCCCTCTGCCTCCTGCCACAGCTCTGACTTCCCGGGTTTCTAAGGATTTCATGTAGCACAGTTCCATGAAGGACTGGTTTATTGATTTAGTTCTAGACTGGGTTCTAACCCCAGTTACCCCTCGTTTACTTGGGCTGCAGAATGAGAACAAGCTCTGCTTGGCTCCTCAGATTGCTTCTGGATTAACTTGACCCCAAATCCCCTGCAGATCATATCAGGACATTTGGAATAACATTGGATGGATATTTAATGGACAATTCATTACAATACCTTTTGCGATGTGGATTTAAAAAGAGGAGGAAACTCTGCTTCTTTCCCCAATTTTTCATCTTTTCTGCTGCTGTAAATAGATTTAACAATAAGACCATCATGAGTCTTTACAAATTTAAGTACTTACTGAAGCCTTTGGTCCCTGTGCTCCTGCCAGCTCTTCCATTTTGGCCAGGACTTACGGCAGACTTTACTTATTCCCACTTGTTTGCATGTCAAACTGAATTCCAGGAGGGATGTGATGGGAAGGACCTCGTGAGTTTAGATTAAATTCTTGCTAGAAGGAGCTCCAGCACCAAGGAACACTGTTTATCCTGGGAGAATGGGGAAATGAGTGTCCAGGCAGAGAAAAGCCTCTCCTGGCCTGGGCTGCACGGAACCACAGCATCAGCCATGAAGTGCCCCAGGGCAGATGCAGGTGAAGTGTAAAGAGGGAGGTAACAGGAGAAACAAAAGATGATTCTGAGAACAGAGGGAGAACAAATGACTTTTTTTTTTTTTCTGAAAGAAAACCTTCCTGCTGATGAAAGAACAGGAAAACCCATGCTTAACTTATGGAAGCATCAGGAGGTGAGAAGTTCTGAGTGGAGAGCCAGACAGATTTTAGCATCCTTTTCTTTCCAAACAATAGGGGAGACAACCAGCTGGAAAGGACTTAGTACAGGATAATTCTAATAAGCAGCCAAGTTTCCAGGGATTCTCTGAAATAATGACAATTTTTGAACCCAGGAGTTACTGGGAAACCACATGATCTCAATGGGTAAGGTTTGGGCAGCTCCAGAACTGCCCTGGGAAAAACTTTCAACTGAGCAGGCTGTTGGGCAGAGCCTCTCGAAGGTGCTGTCAGTTTGTGTTTACTGCCTCATCCAAATCCAGCAGGTACTTGTCTTCATGCCTCTGATCTTGGAGGGGTCTGTTTCACTTTGTGCTGGGATTCTGGAGTCCTGTGCTGTGTCCCTAATGCATATTCACTTTGTCTCTTAAGGAAATCTATTTAAGCTGCATGCAGACCTTATTTGTACAGTAAGAATAATTCTGACTCATTTCACAACAAGAGCAGGAGGATTAATTAATAACTGCAGAAGTGCTAAACATTATTAATGGCTCCCAAGTTCTCTTCTCTTGGAAACAGTGGCCATTTCTTCCCATAATGTTTTAAACAGTTGCTGCTCAAGGAGCTTAGATTGCAGATTCCTGGCTTGTGGTTTGTCCATAAATCACAGACCTGGAGCCTACCCAAGACACTCTCGATGGTCTCAGCAGGAAGTCTGGACAAGAGAAAACTGTTCTCAGTCTGGCCCCGTGAACCACTTTATGGCCAGTCCAGTTTCAACGTCCCATGCCAGACGTGAGAGGGATTCTGTCCAAGTTTAAAAGCACGAGGTCTCTGGAATGTCCTTTCAAACTGGATTTCACTCCCCATAAATATTTTCCATCTTCTGCCCTGGAGGATTCATGTTTGACTTCACAGCTGATGAGCCTGGGCAGGGCAGGAGAGGAGGCCATGCTGTTTATCACCAATGGTTTTTCAGCACACAAAGTTTAACTTGTAGAGAAAAATGAACAACTCCCCCTCGCACAAAACCCCAGGAATCTAACACAGATAAGGTCAGGCAGCTGTAAGTAAGATCCCAGAAAAAAAATCAAATCCAGTAGATCAATTTTCTGCACAAAGTAGCATTGTTTACAGCCAGGAAACTATTTACCAAAGAGCCTCTGTTGCCTTTTCAAACACAGAATCATTATCCAGAGACCAGCTTTAGAGCAACTTGCCTGTGTTCCTGTCAGCACTTCAGGTTGTGTTCATCAACGTGATGCCATACATCCACCTTTTCCCACCAGAATCTGCTCTGTTAGCCAGACATACCATCCTCACACGCCAGAATTCCCTGCAGGTGTTTGCAAAATACAAGGGAAAGCTGAGTCCCAGAGGTGAGGATCCAGTGGCTCAGACAAAGCAGCCTGACAAAATGTGTGAGACTTGGGCCAAAGCACCCTCCTGATCCTGCTGCTGTTGCTCCTTCCTGCATCCCAGGACCATCACCACCTCTCACCATGTTTGATGGGCACAGGGACACAGGGTAGGTGTGCACTCCAGTAACAGACATCTTATTTGCCTTTTAGTCACAGATCCCTCATGGCAAAAAATGAGCAGCTGAAGGGCTGCTGGGATTCCTGGAGGACTGTCAGGATGGGGAGGTTAAAGATGTGTCAGGCAGTTCATGGCCAGCTCCTAGCATGCTCTGCTTCTCACTGCACCAAAGGTTACAAACCAGCATCCAGCCTCAGCTCAGGCATTGTATCAACAGCTGCTATTTTAAGGCACTTTATCAGGGGTGCAGATTGCAGGATACCACACTCACCAAAGGTTTTAATTTCTTCAGTCTGTGTTGCAATCACAGAACCATTTGGGTTGGAAAAGATCCTCAAGTCCAACCATTAATGTAGCACTAGCCCATGTCCCAAGTGCCACATCCAGATGCCTTTTGAATGCCCCCAGGGATGGTGACTCCATCACTGCCCTGGGCAGCTGTGCCAGTGCCTGACCACCCTTTCAGTGAAGAAATTTTCCCAATATCCAATCTGAACCTGTCTTGGCATAACTTGAGGCCATTCCCTCTCCTCCTGTCCCTGTTCCCTGAGAGCAGAGCCCGACCCCCCCAGCTGTGCCTCCTGTCAAGTTGTGCNTGCAGCACAATCACTGCCCTAGTCCTGCTGGCCACAATGTTCCTGACAGGATGTATCACCAGGGCTGTAGGATGGAGAAGGTGGCTCCTTGATCGTCTCAACACCCCTCTAAACTGTCACATTTTTTTCCTCTTCTGCATCTGAATAAAAATGAAATGTTAGGTGATGTTAATAAAACTTCTCAAATGGTCCCCCAAGTAGCAGGACTTTTTCACTCCTCTGTGCACAGCCAGGCTTCCTGTAGCTTAAAGAGGTGGAGGCTGTCCTGTCCAGCAAAGCACCAAAAGAGTTAACCAAATCCAGTCCCAGCATCTTAATCTGGCAATTTAAAGATAAGCTAAACAAATATCAGGGCTGCTCAGAGCCCCACTGAGCAGGAGAAAGGATTCTTATAAACCAGTTTGCATGGTGTAAGGCAGACACACAGAGGGAATCTAGCATGGCACTTCTGTCTGAGCAGCCACTGCTCCTTGATTCAACACAAGGGCTACATTCCATTTTCAGAGACAAAACTAACAGGGTTCATAGCTACAGATTCTCCTGCTTTCCCTCTACCCTCTGTGGTTTTCAAAGCCCTCTCTTGCCACCACGTCCAGTGCTTGATGCCCTGAAGAACCAAATAGCATCTGAAGAGAGACAAACCAACATCACCAGCTGGAAGACACAAAGACCAACAAAATAAAGAGGAGAGTGAAGTGTGGGGGCGAAGTTATCTGGAAAATAAGAACTGTTTATTTATCATAAATACAGATTGGCTAGGCTTGCAGTTTATCCCACAGACTCTCAAGAAAGCCACACACTGGAAAGCTGCCTCCCAGTTACTTCCCTTTTTCCACAAGACCAGGATGAACTTGCTTATCCAGCAGCTCAGAGATTTTTTCTGCCATGGGATTGCACTGACATGTTCCACCAACAGTGTCTGTGTCTGCCAAAGGCACAATCTGTCTCCATGCCAGCAAACTCCTCCTGCCTGGTCAGACCTGGAGGTTTCTTAACTAATTAATTAATTCTTCCAGTGCTTGTTCAGAGCACAAAGGTGAGCAGGGATTTTGTGGATAGGGCGGTGTATTCACAGACCTAACAGGGAATCCTGCTGCCAACATCTGTTTTAAGAAAGGCCATATTTAGAAACAGGATGAAATGAGGCTCTTCAGGCTTCTGTCAGAAATCTGGGGAAGTTGTTTAAGCAACAACCTCTGGCTTTTGTCCCCACTAAGAATACTGCACTTTGAACAAGCTGATGATGTAAGATCTGATAATTACAGGTGGCTCCTCCCCGTGCAGGGAGGGCTGGATATCCCCACCATCTTCCCTGCCCTCTGCCCATGAACCTGTGCTGGACAGTGCCTGCAAGCAGCTGCTGAGAGTGGCTGTGCCTGAGGCAAGAGATCAGCACAGTTCATCCTTCAGTCCTTGAGGCTCAGTTCTTCTCTAGGATTCTGGTGAGAAGTTCATTCAGCCGGTTCACCATTGGCCTGGGATCCTCATTCAGCCCTGCTGCAATCATGGCATTCTCATAAATCTGAAAAAGACAAGAAACCACTAAGTAAGCAGCAAAGCGACCTGCCTGAGGGAAGAAGGGAATGTCACTCTCCAGGACCTGCATGCTGAGATCAAGACTGTCTTTTAGGGCACCTGCTAGAAAAACATGGACCACAAGGCCCAGAAATTCCCAGGGACCACAGGAGGATGTGATTCTTGCCCACTGTAATGGTTCACCCTGTTCCCTGTCATGCATGATCTGCAAGCTAGCTCTGGGAAGGATGGTGCTGCTTCTGAAGAAGGTCTGGCTCTCACCTGGTCAAGCAACATCTGGGCCAGATCAGGCTGTCTGTCCTTCAGCTCGCTGAGCTTCTTAATCAGAGCATGCCTGCAAGAGAGAGATCAACACTGAGACTTGCTGATTTTGGACACAATGAGAAATTTATTTCCAGAATGAGCAGCTAAGTCACAGTGGGTCACCAAAGTCACCTTCCTTGCTCCTGTTGTGGGGACTTCTCCTTTCTCTCCCATCTGTCCCTATAAGCCCCATGGTCCCCAGAGGGCTGGACACTGTGTGTGGGGGGCTCATGTCGATGGTGCCACGCAGCCTCACAGATTAAGGCTCTGTAGCACTGACCGCACTTAATGGGGAGGACTCTGCTAATTGGCAGCCTTACACTGCCTCCTCTCTGCCACCACCCCCGAGAGGCTGCTGTGCCCCAGGCCTGGTGCTGGTGTTGTCCCCCCTTACCCTGTGTTGATCTCCAGGGTGGGCTGCAGGAGCTGGGCTCGCTCCTCCTGGGTCTTGGCCAGCTGCTGCATGCGCAGGAAGTGGCGGGCAGCGCCCATCTCGAGCACGGTGATCATGGCAGGGTGGGTGTCCAGCCGGGTGGTCACCTGTGGCACAAGCACCAGTCAGCGCTGCCATGGACAATGCACGTCTTAGAGGTGGGGAAAGTTTGAGGACTGGGAGCCTCCTCAGCACAGATCCACACTGAGCCTCCACATAATTCATCCCCATCCCACAGGAGCTGCCTAAACCAGCAGGAAAGATGGGGGCCCAAATGGCCCCACAGTCCACAGGCAGTGGTTTGCAGCTGGACCCAAAGCATTCCTTGCCAATACATCTTTCTAGGCCACAAGCAAGAAAAGTCACCAGCCCGTTCTGGTAACCTGAGCATCAATTGGAATATGGGCTTTGCTCAATACACATCGAGATGTGGTTCTGCTGCTGCCACACTGACCATCCAGTGACAAATGCCAGCATCCATACCATTTACACACAGGAGGCACAGAGAAGAATGACTTCCCACAGGGTCCAAAGAAAAATGTGTGGCAGCAGATCCCCAACCACCCACCATCTTTTTTCCCTAGATTGTTATCTCCATGGATCACCTGTACTCAGTTACCCAGACACAGAATACCCACCTTCACTCCAGTGACTCTAGAGCCTAAGGCATTCCTCATCCAGGCCATCAGATCCTCAGCCTCCTTCTCTGTCAGACGTTCTCCAGCTGGCAGGGAAAGAGGGCACATGTGAGCGTGCATCTATAGTGTGCAATGGACAGTGAGCTGAGTTTCCACACTTCCATTTATCAGTTCTCTTGTGGGAACAGGAATGCAGCACCACTCAGCACACGCCTACATATCCTCAGCCTGGACCGTGCCATACCCAGAGAGGGCAGGCTCATGCCTTGCCAGTGGCTGCCTGCCTCTGTCTGGGCACCAGATGTATGCATGGGGTTGAAATAAAATCATGGCAACTCCACACATGACATTCCATTTAACTTTGATCATGTGAGATGAAACGAATCTGCAAAAACTCTAAGTTGCCTCAGACCACGAGAATGGGAGGGTAGAAGGCTCTTGCTCGGGAGCTGCAAGAGCAGGGGAGGAAGGTGTCCCCTCACTGGTTGCTCAGGGTAGCAGTAGAGTGTGCAGCAGGAGGGGCCAGGGGAGCCTCACAGTACCTGGGCGGCTCTCCTCAAACTTCTCTTCCTTATAGTGATCAACAACAATGTCTGTCTCCACAGAGATCAGCTTCTTCTTGTCAAACTCCCGGAGGTGCAAGAGTGTCAGCTCATCAAACTGCTCATAGCAGAACAGCACCTGTGCCAACAAAGGGACAGGAGCACATTGTTTGGGATGTAACAGCATTCCCTCCTTCCCAAGGCAGCTCTGCACCAAACAGCAGGAACATCACACAGGAAACTCGCAGCTTCAACCCCACAGTTACTATCACTCAGGGCCCGACATGAAAGCAAAGCCTTGGAGGGATTTGTTACCACGGGTGGCAGGTCTGCAGCTGAACAAGTCCTGGTGCCCAGGGAAAGTGAGAACCAGCACTGACTCCAGTCCTGAGAGGGCCACCTGCCCACAGAGGACATCTGTAACACCATTATAGCCCTGCACAGCAGCTCCCAGGCTCCTGCTCTGGGGTCCAGCAAAGGTAGGAAACAAATGTCAGAACTAGATGTCTGCACAAGTGCTACATCATAGAATATGCTGAGTTGTAGGGGACCCATCAGGATCATTGTGTCCCACCTCCTGTCCCTGCACAGCACACCCCAACAATCCCACCCTGTGCCTGAGAGCATTGCCCAAATGCTTCTTGAACTCAGGTAGGCTTGGTGCTGTGACCACTTCTCTGACCTAAGATCTCTGGGTGAAAACTTTCTCCTGATACCCAACCTAAACCTGCCCTGACTCAGCTCCAGCCATTCCCATGGGTCCTGCCACTGGTCATGAGAGTGAAGAGATTGCTACCTGCCCCTTGTGAGGATGTTGGAGACCACAGCGAGGTCTCCCCTCAATCTCCTTTTCTCCACGGGAACAGACCAAGTGCCTTCAGCTGCTCCTCTTATGGCTTACCGTGCAGGCCCTTCACATTCTCATGGCCCTCCTTTGGATACTCTCTAACAGCTGAATGGTTTTTTTTTACATTGTGGTTAAGAGTGTGTGACAGGTCCCTCCTGGCCTCATGCCACAGTCTGAGCAGAGGCAGAGGGGGCCAGGCAAGGCACTGCATTGGCAGGGCTCTATCACAGGACTCGCTGCCCTGCTCAGCCCTGAGAACCAGCCCCAACCACTGCTGCAGCAGCTCAGCCTGTTCCCCTGGCTGTGGCACCACTGCTCACCCACCTCCATGTCCTTCTTCTTCATGGCCTCGAAGTAGGGGGAGTGCTCGGCCAGGTGCCGGTTGGGGGCACACAGGTAGTAGATGTTCCTGCTGCCGGCCTTCATGCGTGAGCCGTAGTCGGTCAGGCTGGTCAGCTGCCCCGGGGGCAGGGCCGATGACTCGTAACGCAGCAGCTTTGCTATGTCCTCCTGCGAGAAACAACCTGTGAGCTCAGGGCCGGGTCACTGTGCTCCACCCGACCACTCCCAGCCCCAAGGATGGCATGCAGGTCTCTTGGCAGCCCCGCAAAAAGGCTCAGGGGATTCCGAATCCCTCCTTCCCTGCTCCAGATATTAAGGAGGCAGAAAAGTGACCTAGACAGGATGTAGGTCAAGCTCTCCTGGAAATGGGAATTCAGGCAGGAGACAACAGGAGGGGAAGGCCCTACTTTATTGCCTGCTGTAGTTGACATTGCACCAGGGAGCTGACAACAGTGTGAGTACAGAGACTATGCAGGGTCTCAAAGTAAATGGGATGCAACACCAGTCAGAAAGAGTGAGAGTTTGGGCACTAGAGAATCCATAGGTCTTGGCAGACCGAGGAACACAAGTTACAGGTGTGTGAGTTCCACGGGGAGGTAGCAGTCTCCCTCATCCCAGCTCACAGTCATCTTTCCCATCAGCTGCATTGCTTCAAGACTCCTGGTACCTTGACATCCTGCTCTGCTATCGTGACAATCCCCTCTCTCATGAATACCCCGTACTCCTCAAAGAATTTGGCATATTTCTCAGGGTCCTTCTTGCTCTGGTCAATGAAGAACTTGATCAACCTCTTCTGCAAAACATCGCGGAGCTTCCTGCAGAAGGAACACGCCTTTTTAAAGACAGCTGCTAAAGCAAGACAAGACATTTTAGGTGAACATCTCTCTGTGCAGGGTTGTAGTGAGTCCACTGTACCCTTTCCCTCATGGCTTTACATCTGCTCTTTGTATCTCAGTCCAGAGATAAGTCTTGCTTACCTGATCAGGGCACTCTCCTGCAGCAGCTCCCTGCTGAGATTCAGGGGTATATCCTCACTGTCCACAACACCTGGAACACAGACCAACCCTTGAACAGTGATGCACACATGAGTGCCAGGCTCAGGAGGGCAGCCCTTGCCTCATTCCTGTGGGAGCCATTGTCCACAACCTGCTATTCCTGGTCCCACACGCACCTCTAAGGAAGCGCAGCCACTTTGGCAGGATGTCTGCAGCTTTGGTTTGGATGAGGATTTTGCGGCTGTAGAGGGCGACACTGGAGCCCATTTCCCTGCTGATGTCAAACATGGACGGCTTCTGCAGGAAAAGAGACAGGAGGTAACGCCAGCACTGTGCAGGGTGCCCACATCACACTGTGGTCTTCCCTATGATGCTGAACCCAACGGGAGCTGAAATCTTGGCTCTCTTCCCTAGGGACCTGCTGAGCCATCCCCTGCTCCTGTCGTGGCTCAGTATCCCAACTACCCTGTGGCACCCAGCCCACTGCAGAGATACCACACTGGATATTCCTCCCTGCAGCTGTATGTGCCTCCTTTCCCTAAGGAGCTCTCCCATTCTCCCCTTTCAGAGCAGCTGGGCAGATGTCCCACGTTCCCAGGGCAGGACACGTACTTGCTCGGGCACGTAGAAGATGCTGCGGATGTTGAGGGGAGCGTCGGTCTTGTAGTGCAGGACGTAGCGGGGCTTGTCGTAAGCCTGCGCTATGAAGCGGTAAAACTCCTCGTGCTGCCACTCTCCGATGTCCTTGGGGTCCAGCATCCACAGAGCCTGTGGAGGAGCAGGGAGAGGAGCTCCCGTCAGCTCTGCGGCCTCCAGGATGCCGGAGCAGGGAAACAGAACCTTTCAAACAGACTCCTCTGCACAGCCCGGGAGCAAGTGAGAGGTGGCTCAGGCACATGATCACAGACTAACAAACTACTGGGCCTCATCTGGCCTTGGGCCACCCCTCAGAGGTAACTCTTGCCCTACAACATACATAGGACAGCTTTGTTTAGCCCAAAACAAAAGGGATTTGGCTAACCTCTATTGTCTCACACTTGCCGATGGCCAAGGGCATCCTGGGCAGATCCCACAGGAAAACTGACTGGCAGTATTGGTCAAGTTCTCAAGGCCTGACCAGCAAGCAAAGGAAAAGCAAAGGTTTAAGTGAGCTCTTTGCACCCAACCTGCCTCTCCGATGGAGGTCACTGTTTCAGCTAAGAGCTTGTGAAGCAGCTCCTGCACTGCCTGTTTTCTGCTGATTTGTTCTGGAGCAGCTTGGGAGATGCTTTGTGCACCACTGCAGGGTCACTGCTCCAGCACTATTTCCCCCATCAACACATACACTGAAGCCATGAGCTCTAGCTTCCACCTGCTGCTGCTCTAACCCCCAGTGCTTTCTGGAGCACTCAGCCCATGCTCACAGCATGTTTCAGTTTTCAGTACCTCAGCAAAATACTTGCATCTAGCAAAGATGTGGGACTCAGAACTGTGTTTCCAACTGGGTGAAGCCCATCTCAGTCACTGCCTCCTTTGTCACTCAAGCCCTAATGAGTGACAGGAGTGATTTCTGGGTACAACACAAACATCCAACCCACCCTCAGAGCCCAAGGGTTTCAGGTCCCTGGCAGCCCTGACATCCTTAAGGATTCCTCTGCCTCAGAGCCTTGTTCCACAGGTGGCTTCCCATAATTTGCAGCACAGACAAGTTTCCTGGAGGGTTTGCAGGATCCCAGGTAGGATTATGGACTCATTGGGAGCTAAGGTGTTTTACAGTAGCTGTGTTAGGGAAAGTGCTGCACTCTCAGGGGCTCACTTGTAGCTAACAGTTATCCCAGTTAGACAGAAAAGCCCCAGCTCCTTGCTGTGAGCATTCAGGAGCTCATCTAGGAGAAAGCCCACCAGGGAACCAATTGTGGCTCTGTTTGCAGTGAACTGATGCTGATGTGTGGAAAAACACAAAGCCAAGATCCTGGATAAAGAAAAGGCATGAAATGGGAGCATAATGAGAATAAAGCTGTTGCTGTAACCCAAGGGAAAATAGACTTTCTGATAAGAAGATAAAAGTCCATGACTCTATTAAGGGCATTTCACCTCTTGCTCTACTACTGCTCTTCTCCAGGGAGCCTGTTCTATTGATTGTCAGGTAGAGAGAGCAAACAGCTGTCTAAAGCTATTTCTGGTTTTGTAATTTAAGGGGCACAGCTAGAAAGCCTTTGGAACAGAAACACGATTATGCAGGAATCCAAATAAATAATCAGTGACTAATAACACCAATTACAGAACCTTAGATAAATTAATATGGTAAAATGTTTAAGTACAGTCTTGAAAGTCTGTGCATTCAGTGCCACATTCCAGGAAACAAAAAAGCCACGCGCATGCTCTCTACCTGCTCTCTTAGGTGAGAAAGCTTTAAACAATCAGAAGAGGAGATGCTGGGGGAAAATTATTCATATTTCTGTTTTAAAGATAATTAATTTCTCCCAAGTGATGTCTGCAATTGGGCCAAGAACATCTGAGTAAAATGGATCTGGCTGCAGTATAATGTCAGTGGTCAGAAAATGCCAGCATCAAGAGTGTTCAGCTAAGAGCTGGGAATAAATCAGGCTGTGCACTGAGCTGCTAAAAAACCCCAACCCCTCCCTGGCACTGGCTATTCCATGTGAAGGACAGAAAGAACTGCAGTGAGAGGTGTCAGCACACCAGCAATATGAGCAATCCCTACAGCACTAACATGTCACATGGCTTGAACAGAATAAGCATTATAAAGCACTGAAATAATAATTCAGGACAAGGGAAGATATGGATCTTGCTGATCTCCAAGAATTTTCTACAATAAATGCAAACAAGCTGTTGCAGGTATGACTTCTGCTGGACTGTCTCCTTTTGTTTTAATTAGCTGATCACTACAAGGTCTGTGATATCCTGGACAATCCTCCTCTGATTTCCAAGGACAGCAGCAACTTTACACTGTTTCCTGTCTGCAGTGGAGGATTACAGTGGTTCATCTCCATGAGTGACCTGCCTGTGGCTTCCACCTCACCTGTAATGTGTTAATTCTTCTCCCATTGAGGTACAGGGGGAAGCTGATGAAGTTGCTGTATTTTGTCACCACCTCTGGAATGGAAAGAAGACACAGAAGGGTCATCTTTGTGGAAACAACACAGCAAGAATTCTCTTGAATGGTCAGGTGAAAGGAGTTGCAGGAGAGGAAAAAACCTATAAATTCACCTCCCACCCACAGGCACCAACAGACTTCAGAGAGCCCCAGAGGTAACAGCATTCCCCTCCTCTACTCACCCTTGACTCGGTCTTCATTTGCAAACTCTTTGCAGTCTTCTTTGAGGTGTATAATAATCTTAGTCCCAGCTCTGACCCCAGATGCTTCTGCAATCTCAAACATCCCTGAACTAGGATTAGAAACAAACTCTGTGTCAGTTTGGGCCTCAGGTACACCCATGATAGGACAGCGAAATGGTTAAACTAAGAAGACAAACAACACTTCAAGGCCAAGAGGAAAAGGCAAAAAAGTCTTGAATGCCTGAATGCTCCTTGTGCCTCTGAGAAACCCCAAAAACCCTGTGGCTGTTTTCTTTCCCCACAGAGACTCCAGACCCAGGACACACTGCTCTGCAAAGACACTGGCTACTGAAAACCCAAACCAGTCTGGTGTCTCAGTTTTCTCAAGAATTTAAATAATGTACTAAATTCTTTATTCTGAGAAAATTTTAAGGGGATGCTGAGCTCGTCACCCTCAGAAGCTCCAATTTCAACACATCCAGCAGCCCACAGCTTTGCCATCACAGATGTTTGCAACTTCAAGCAAAAAGCAAGGGATGAGCACACAGATGTGACCCACAGAGGAGATGTGCCTGCAGACCCCAGTGGTGCACAAGCTCTGCTCTCTGAGGGTGCCTCGAGCCCAACCTCAGAGGATGATTAGACCAAAGAGGTTCAATTTGTCCCTGTGGTGTGTAAGCTGACTGCCTGCCAGCAGGGATGGAACAGGAGAGGCAGGTGCTCTGTCCACAGCATGCCTGCTCTGACAAAGCAAATCTGTCCTTGGAGTTTCCACACTGGCACATCTGGCCATGCTTTGTTACTGTGTATAACTTGAGCAGGACCTAAACCAGACAGCCAGGTCCTGAAAGAACACACAAGGCCTGTCTTTGGACAGCTTTCAGGCCATGCCTGGTCTGGACCCAGCCCCCCAGGCTGCCACCCCACTCTGCAGCCTCACCCATCAGATGACCAGTGGTAGCCCGGGCTGCCCGGCTCTGCTGACTGTGAGAACACCTCCACTTTATCAGCCACCATGAAGGCTGAATAGAAACCCACTCCAAACTGGCCGATGATTTTACTGCTGGCTTCAGCTTGGCTCTGCAGAGCTTCTAGAAAAGCCTGTAAAAACAAAGGAGACACAAACCAGCACACAGTGACTTCAGGTATTGCTGGAGGTTGTGACCAAGCCCCAGCTGGGCTCCCCAGGCAGCCTGGCAGTCCAGCACCCTCACCCCATGCTCCTGCATCAGTGCTCTGATGAAGGTTCCCAAGGAAACGGGTTTCTCCACAGGGATTGCACCTCTGGAAGATGTGAGCACTGCTTAGAGCAGTAAAAGGAAAACAAGCGAGGGCTCGGTCAATCAGGAGCAGGAGACCTTAAAATGGTGCCTCCAGAGATGAAAAAATCCAGGTACACATGTACAACACCTCGCTGTGGGGACAGAGCTGCTGCTCCCCTGGACATGGGGTAAATGCCAGGTGAGTGGGTGCCCCTCCGTAAGGACGGCTGGGCAGGAAGGTGTTTGGAGTGAGGGCAGTGGGTGCAGCAGTGCTACACACAGGGCCCATCAGCACTGCCTGGGCTCCCTGGGCCTCCCACAGCACAGCAGAGACCATTGAGAGACAGAAGGCAGGTTTCACCTTCCAAGAGGGGTGTAATTTCACAGCTGGACTGGAGGCCAAGGGACAAAATGGAACGAAAAATTACTGGGAGAACTAAAGTGGTTGTAACTGGAGAAGAGTTTTCTAAGGGAGGGAGAAGGGTCCTCATCCCAAGTTACCTTTGAGCCTGATCGAGCAATGGTACCAAGGTTAGAAACCAGCTCCTCCTGGGTCATCCCAATACCTGTGTCCTGAAAAGAAACAGCAATTGCAGCTGAAATATCAGTATGGAATCATTGCTCCAGCAAACAGCACCTGAGCAACTTCTGCCTCCAACTCCCACTCTCTCCTTCCCCCCCTTGAGTAGTAAGTCCAACAGCAGACTTCCAGCTGTGACTCCATCTGCCCACGGCCAGGAACACAGATTCAAAGGGCACAGAGCTCCAGGGGCAGCCACAGCCACCTAAAAACCACCAGAAAGCTCAGAGACTCTGGCCATTTCTCAAGGGAAGACAAAAACATGCCAGGATGGGCTGGGTTCTACATCCCTCTAAAAAGCACAGGATGGCAGTGCAGGAAAGAGATGTCAACCCAGCCACGGCCCCAAAGTGCCAGATGTCATGCACAGGGACACCCTCCATTCCTGAACTGGTCTGAGGGGGAGTTGAGGAGCAGTGAGAAGCAGCTTCTCTGCAATCTGCAGATGTGGAACCAAGGCACTGACACTGGGAATCAGTGGCAGAGCAGTGAATCCCTTAACTTAAGTAATGCAGACCCTTGTCTGCAAGCACCACATGAACTGATCTCCATCTGCTCTGCCTTTTCCCCCTTCCTCTCCCCCTCCCTCTCTGCTCCATGATGTGAGTATGAAGCTGTCAATGTCCAGGAGAGCTGGGTATTGCACTCCCATGGGAACAGACTAATCCCACCCAAAATACAATGCACCGGCTGCTACACTTCGTGGTGCTCTGTCCAGGCTTCAGAGGCACACAGCTCCTTGTTATCCCCAGGTTATTCCACAATTGCAGTGCTGCATGCAGATAAACATCTCCCTGCTGCTCACACATCTCAGGCAGCAGAGCCTGCAGCAGCACCACCCAGAAAAGGCTGCAGTAAGTCTCAAACCTGGCTGCAACTTCAATTTGCATGACACCCCAAGGCAACAAAGGTAACAGCAAACAGCTAGAAATGGCCACCCTCTCACATAGGACCCCAGCAAAAATCTCTCCCATTCTGTTGTCCAATGTGTTTTCTGACTTGCTCCACACACATTTTCCACAGGAGCAAAGGGTAGGCTACTGCCCTCCAGGATGCCACTTCTAAGAAAAAAGTGCCATTCCCTGCCAAATCCCAGCAGCTTCTCTACCTGACACAAGCATCCCAAAAATCCACTGTTACAGGTTCTCTGAGGTACTCTCTGAGGTGAAAATTAGCCAAGTGAGATGTGATTGTCATTCCTGTGAGGGATTCAGCTCTACCTGAGTACCTGTGAGCACAGTTATCGCAGCTGACAGCAGCTGGCACATCCAGAGTGGGCTCACACAATCCCAGCGCCTTAGCAGGGGTGGAATTTGGTGTGCAGGGTCAGCAAAACCAGCTGCAGCAGTGCTGACAGTGGCTAGGTGGCTCGGAAGCGAGGTGCCAGAGTGACCTCTGCCACCCATGGAGCATTTACTGGGCTTATTTCTACCAAAGTAAGTTAGTGTCAGTATGTATTTCTTATTGTAGTGTTTAACTCCACTGCAGGATTGAACTGTTCCGCTTGTGAGGTGCCATGTGGGTAAGACATTTTCCTGCACCCCACAAATCACGGCACAGCAATACCTTTCCCTTGGTTAAATACAGTAAGGCCAGTCAGCCCACTTGGCTGAGAAGAGGGATGATGCCCAGTAAGATCTCAACAGCGAGAGATCAAAAGCCAAGAAAAACAAACAGCGTATGGCAAAATCTCAGGAATCTGACATGGTCCCTTCCCCCAGAGAAGAAAAAGCCAGAAAGAACAGTTTTCAGCATCTGGTTCAGTTTTTGTTCATGCCAGACCCTGAACAGAACTCTGATCCACTTCTATTTATAGCACAGCATGTCCTTCCCAAATTCCAGTGTGTTAAAAAAATACATCCTTACCCCATAAATTTATTTGGCTATTGAATTCCTAATGCCCTGCCAAACTTACTGCAAAATGCCTAATGACAATTCCTGGAGACTACTTTGACGAGGGTGAGTCTCATGAACAAAGAAAGCAGGGCTCAGAACAGCCGGGATGCTGACAGGGAGAGCGGAAAGCAAAGATCCTGGCAAAGCAGACATTCCCTACTGCAGGAAAACACCTGGATTGATTAGGATGAAGACACCATCATGATTCAACCGAGCCTTGCCATGTCCACATTTACTGCAGCTGCCCTTTGGCTCCCTCCACCACATGGAGCTGCTCAGGGAAACAGGAATAAAGCAGCAGAAGAGGAGAGAGGAGAGCTGAGCTCTGCAGGGCAGGAACTCTGCAGTCATGGGAAGCAGCTGAACCTGCCCATGAGCAGCCCACCTGAGGCTGGGCCCACACAAGTGCTGGCAGCTCCAGCTCCATGAAATCCAAGGAAGGAGCTGGTGGAACTTCTACTGCCCTGCTCACACCGCTCCGGGCTGCACCAGCTGCTGCTCGGCCGCTGGGTGTCTTCACCAGGAACCACCACGGAATCACACAACCCCTGCAAACACCCTCTACCCACCACCATCCAGCCCTTGCTCCACCATCAACGTTACAACTCTTCTTCCCCTTCATAGCCCTCCCTTCAGCCTGCAAGAAAAGCTTTATCAGGCTGACCACAGCCACAGCAGAGCTATGTGTAACAGCACAAAGCAAATTGTACATGGGGCTTCTCAAATTACAAAATGTGAGGGATATGCTCGAAGTTCCATGTGCCAAATATTTCTGCACAGCTTGGAGAGACCAAGAGACAGAGTTCAGTGCACTGACCCTTCATTAGCTGGAGGTTAATTACAGAAGACCTGCTGTTACTCAGCAGAACCACCACCTCCTCACCTGGGTGAATTTCTCTTCTGGTACTACTTAGGGTGCAGAGTAAAAGTCCTGCACCAAACCATCCCCTATACAAGACAACACAGAGGCCGCAGACCTTCAGACTATGAAAGGCTGGTGGCCACAAGTGTTGAACTAAACTCAGTAACATTTACCCCAAAGAGACATCAGCTGAACTTTGTTTTTAGCACCCTTTTATGTGTGGAGATCTCCCAGGTACCAAAGCTGCTGCTGCTGACCTGCACCTGTGTGCCTTCTGTGCCCTTTGTTCTAACCCTGTGGTGAGGGTGCTGGATGTTTGCAGAGATCTGCTGTGTAAAGATTAGTTTAGCTTTGCTCATTACCCGAGTCCAATTTAAAGTATTGCAGAGCTTCCTTACACGTAACAACCCATTAACCAGCCATTAACTGCTGCCTCTGCCATGACTGCATCGGCAGGAATGCTCCCAGTTAGAGGTACCTGGCTGAGATACTGTGTCTTTCACTTTGCTTTCTTGCAAAACAAACACTTGAAACATTTATTTCAGTGTAAAACCTCAACGGGGCATCAGAAAAACACTGACTAAAGTGTTCTTATAAACATAAAGACATGCTGCTTTCACCAATTGATAAGGTAATAGAATCCCAAAATGTCTGATTAGCACATGTGCCCACTGTTATTTAAATACCTTGATTAAAGGCTTGAAATTCACAAGACCAGGACAGCAGCTGCACTAGAGCAACGTTCTGGTTTAGAATCATTAAAGCATCTGCAGCAGCAGCAACCAGCAGATGAAAAGCCAGAATAAACTGATGCCTGTGAACACGAGGTAATCTTGGCCTAGTACATGGAAGTTGTCCAACGCAGAGAGCCTGAGCCTTCCTTTGCAAAACCACAGGCTCGGCCTCCACCCATCCAGGTCTAAATACCCGCTGTCCAGAAAAGTACTGCCTTTCATCCACTTTGAATTTCCCATTTTTATACAGGATATGCTCTTATTCTTCCATGAAGAGAACTAAAAGACTGTGCACTTCCTTCCTTGGGCCACAGGTTATTTGAGATGTGTTTGTATTTCTGGGTCCCAGGCTTGTTGAAGATGATGCAACCACTGGAAGCTGTAGCCCATCCCTGCAATCTGTGGCACATTTCTGTAGGTTTAACTCCACCTAAGACTTGCTAAAGTACAGCCAGATTTACCCCTCTATCTCCACCTGTCCATCTCCTGCTTCCTCAAGCCCAAGTGACACACAGATGCTGCAGTGCAGGTCACCCTCTCTGCTGCAGCCTGGTCACACAGGGGAGGGGGAGCTGCTCCCCACCTGCCCCAAGCTCTGTGGGAGACAAGGGTGCACCTGCACTGAACTGCTACAGCCCAAACAGCCCAGTCCTTACTGGAGCCCCAGGACAGCCCAGTCCTTGTTACAGGCTGTTTGCACCTGGTGAGGCAGGAGAGATCTGCTCAGCGATACAGGGAGCTGTTGCAGGGAGGAGTGGTGTTTGCAGTCATTTTAACTCCTCCCAAACACAGCAAACTGGTGATTTTGTGGCTTCACAGACACTGATTTTGGATGACGGCAACAGAGAGATGAAAGCCCAACAAAGGGAACTGAGCAGCCCAAGCTCTGGCAGCGACTGTGCTGCTTTCCCCGTGCTAGAACAGCAAGCACACTCCCTCCCCCAGCAGTAGCAGCCATCAGCTCTGTAAACATTTCAAACCATTTCCTCTAAACTGTCCTAGCCCTAAATTAAGCACCAGCAAGGAGCAGGGCTGCAGCCCCGAGCTCACACATCACCACCAGGCACAGCAGCACGGCAGAACTGCACGGCTCCAACACCACCACAGCACAGCCAAGCGCCTGTCACCTGCCTGTCACCTCGTGCAGGTGCTGAAGGTGAGCTCTGTGCTCACAGGGCCTTGGGGTCTGTAAGAGGCTCTCTGTTCCCACCTCAAAGGGTCCAAAACCACCTCGGTAAAGCCTCAGCACGCAGAACTGCAGAGCTCTGCAGAGCTGCTCTCATTGGAAACACACCCCTCACATTTTCAAATGGATTTTCTTAAGAGCTCTGACCTTGCAGGCTGTGGCTGCTACAGATGGAGCTGTCCTAGAAACACGAGGCAGTTTTCAAAGGGATGAGGGAAATGGTGGAATTTGCTAAAACAACAGGACTTTGGTGAAGGAAGCGAGGTGGTGGAATTCAGTCAACATGTCTCTCTTAGCAGACACTGCAATGCTTAGGTGGAATATTCCTGAATGAGGACATCCTATCAGAATTCTGAGTCTTGCTGTGCTTATGACTGGAATTCAGTCCTGGCAGAGAACAAGCAGAACTGCAGTCACTGAACAGAGATGAGTATAGTCCTATACTGGATCTGTATAATCCCCCAGGAACATGCCTGTAATGGCCATCACACACTACAGACCTGCCTTCTCTCAGCTCAGTGAGACACAGAGATGCTACAGGGCATGGAAGGGGAGGGGAGAGATTCAGCTGATCCAGGGGCACAGAGCAGCGTGAAGATCTGAAGAGAAGGATCCAGGGGTCAGAGTGAGGCAATGAGAATAAAAAAGGAATAAAAAGGGGTGACCTAGGAATAAAAAAGGGGTGACCATTGCTACAGGTCATGTATGAGGGACCTGCTGCCTCTTTTTTAGTAGGTCCTAGTGGGTACAGAAAACAAAACAGTGGCTAAGGGACAGATCCATCTCTGCCTCAATCACTGCAGCAAGCTTTCTTTCACCTTTGCATTCCTGAAAGGCAGAGAAATGTTCTGAATGATGCTTGTTCACAGTAATCATTATATGCAGTTTGCTTCTTCATGAAGTTATAAATAACCCCCTGACTGGAGGTAAGGAGCTTTCGGCACTCTGGAGAAGGCAAAGCTATTAAAGAGATTGGAGCAGTGTTGTTCTTGCTGCTCCCCACTGCCCAGGACTGCTGCAGTTAAAAGCTTCCTAGTTAAGACTCATTTAATGGCATTAGAGAGGCACTGGCAGCCAGGCAGGGGGTTATAAAAAGCCCAATCCCTAACCCATCTAACTGGGATGGCATCAGAGGCACCCTGCAAGGTGGGCAAGCAGCTCTCCAACCAAACTGCCGAAGAAGGGGACAGCTTCCACAGGGACAGGGCATGAGTGGTAACAATGTCTTGATGGAGTCAGATGCTTCGGAAAGATGAGAGAAAGGCAGGAATGATCCCCTGCCTGGGGCTAAGCGAGGGCTCCTTAAACAATCGGTGTTACACAGGAGTCAGGAAACGGCAACAGTGTGACAGGAATAGCAAAGCCCCTGCACCATGGTTTGAGAATCTCTGCTTGGTGATTGTTGCCCACTGACAAGCACTAACTTCCCCATGGCAACTGCAGCACTTGTTCTGCAGAGGAACAGAAATATAAAATAACTGTGCAGCCTCCAACAGCCCCCCGTGCTTTTGTCCCACGTCAAAAATATCAGCCTGTGTGCTCTGCCTGTGCCACATCTCCCTTGGACCTGCCATGGTCACTCAGTGCTGCCTGCTTCCTCCTTCTCCTCTGCTCTCCTGAGAATGTCCACAGCTACACTCATGGCTGACACACCTCCACAAGGAAAATGACCAGTTTGCCTTCTTAACATTAGGAACTTTGCCAAGAAAACACCAAACCTGAGGCTCAGCCTCCCACCCTGGACAAGAGCCACGAGCAAGATCAAAGTACAGAGAGAAGGCCCAGCTCCACTTCCCTCCCCATGCTGAGGCCCACAGGTGCCTGCTCTTACAGACTGTCTCCCTCCCAATCAGCATTTTGTCACCAGCAGGGACAACCAAAACGTGGGCAACAGGGAGTGCTGTGCTACTGCCCAAATCTACAGTCCCACCTGTGCCTGAGGGGAGAACCTCAGCATCAGCTGGACTCAGCCTCTTCTGGAGGCAGCAACAGGAAGTTCTTCTCACCACCCTGGAATCTCCCCTCTCACCCAGGGGAGAGAAGGTCTGCAAGCAACTAGGTAATCTCTCAGACTTAAGAAGGTGCATGAAAACCTCCCCAAAGGTCAGGAGGAAACCAAATTCACAACTTACCCACTAGTGAGAAACACACACAGCCTGGGAAGTGCACTAGGCAGGGGTACTGGGAGAAAAGCTACTGGTAGTTTCCCAACAGGGAAAGAAGGAGCAGCAAATTTTCCTATGGCTACAAGTGGGGAGCAGATACATTGCTGGTTTCTCACCAAATCCTGAGGTGATTGACATGACAGCCTCATGAACCAGAGCCCAGCTGAGGACAGAACATTCTTTGGGCAGGCTTGGGGACTGTGCTGCTGCTCAGCTTCCACGGACTCCTCACAGGACAAAGGCCAGCGATGAGAGCAGCAGGGAGTAACTGTCCTGTTACCAAAGGGAGTTACCTGGATGGTGATGGTTCCCTTTGTGCTGTCTGTCTGCAGGTGGATCTCCAGCTCTGGCAGGGCCTTCCCTTCAGCCATCAGCCGGTGACGGAGCTTCTCCAGCGCATCGCTGCCATTGGAGATCAGCTCCCGGATGAACACCTGGGGATGAGACACAGCCTGGCACTGCAGCCCTGCCTGGCACTGCAGCCCCGCCTGGCACTGCAGCTCTGCCTGGCACTGCAGCCCTGCCTGGCACTGCAGCCCTGCCTGGCACTGCAGCCTGGCCTGGCACTGCAGCCCCGCCTGGCACTGCAGCCCAGCCTGGCACTGCAGCCCAGCCCTGCCCCCTGCACAGCACTCCTGGAGACCTGGGAGCTCCTTGGTTCCCACAAACTAACTCCCAGCTCCTCAAACTGTGCTTCCCCATTATCTGCCAGAACAGTTTGCCCAAACTCAAGATGAAACTGCAGAGGCTCAAGGCTCATGGAGTCACTTGGCTATACCTACAAATTGTTTTGAAAACACATTTTCAAGGTGTCTTAAGAAAACATCATTCAAGAAAGCCTGACATGAAAGCTCCGAACTTGCTGGGAACTGAACAGGTGTTCTCCCAGTTCAACCATTTTGGGTGTATCCCTTGACAGAGGTGGGGATTTGCCAACAGAAAGTCTCCCAGTGAGTTGTGGGTGTCTTACCTCCTTCTCTGAGTACAGGGAACGGGCAACAATGTCCAGCAGTTTCTTTGTTTCAGCCTGGAACTCATGTTTAGAGGCTGTACCTGGAATAAAGGTTAGGGTTGGGGTTGTTCAGTCTGGAGAAGAGAAAGCTCAGGGAGCACTCAGGGAGCCTAAAGGGGCTCCAGGAGAACTGGAGAGGGACTTTGNGCCTGACACTGCAGCCCAGCCTGGCACTGCAGCCCTGCCTGGCACTGCAGCCCCGCCTGGCACTGCAGCCCTGCCTGGCACTGCAGCTCTGCCTGGCACTGCAGCCCTGCCTGGCACTGCAGCCCTGCCTGGCACTGCAGCCTGGCCTGGCACTGCAGCCCCGCCTGGCACTGCAGCCCAGCCTGGCACTGCAGCCCAGCCCTGCCCCCTGCACAGCACTCCTGGAGACCTGGGAGCTCCTTGGTTCCCACAAACTAACTCCCAGCTCCTCAAACTGTGCTTCCCCATTATCTGCCAGAACAGTTTGCCCAAACTCAAGATGAAACTGCAGAGGCTCAAGGCTCATGGAGTCACTTGGCTATACCTACAAATTGTTTTGAAAACACATTTTCAAGGTGTCTTAAGAAAACATCATTCAAGAAAGCCTGACATGAAAGCTCCGAACTTGCTGGGAACTGAACAGGTGTTCTCCCAGTTCAACCATTTTGGGTGTATCCCTTGACAGAGGTGGGGATTTGCCAACAGAAAGTCTCCCAGTGAGTTGTGGGTGTCTTACCTCCTTCTCTGAGTACAGGGAACGGGCAACAATGTCCAGCAGTTTCTTTGTTTCAGCCTGGAACTCATGTTTAGAGGCTGTACCTGGAATAAAGGTTAGGGTTGGGGTTGTTCAGTCTGGAGAAGAGAAAGCTCAGGGAGCACTCAGGGAGCCTAAAGGGGCTCCAGGAGAACTGGAGAGGGACTTTGGACAAGGGTCTGAAGTGACAGGACAAGGGGGAATAGCTTCCCACTGCCAGAGGGCAGGGTTAGATTGGATTTTGGACAGAAATTCTTCCCTCTGAGGGTGGGGAGGCCCTGGCACAGGGTGCCCAGAGAAGCTGTGGCTGCCCCTGGATGCCTGGAAGTGTCCAAGGCCAGGTTGGATGAGCACATCCGTACAGCCACCCCTGCAGGAAGGGAGCTGTGCCCAGAAAGAGAAACCTCTTCAGAAAGAATAAAACTACAAAACATCTCAGCTGAAAGACCATCCTTGGCCTTTTAAAAATAGCAAGAGGCATTAGAGAACTCCTTTCTCTTGCAAGGGGCATTAGAGAACTCCAGGAAAACACAGGGAAAAGCCACAGGTCCCACATCACCTCTGCCATGCCTTGCTGGTGAGGACATATATTCCCCAGGGATGGGGTGAAGCTGGAGCGTGGGCAGCCAGCACATCAACCCCACCAGGGACTTTACAGCCTGGCAGTCTCAAAAATACCTCCCAGAAAAACCACGGAGGCACAGAGTTAGGATGTTATTTCTGTGCTGGAATAAGTCACTGCTTAGACTGCTTTAGAGCACCTCTCCCTGAAGCTGTGCAAAGCAATTCATTCTAACTGAAGGGCTGACACCAGGACTCTCATCACACCTCCATGATCCACAACAGTGACCTGGGCACACACAGCTTGCTTCTGGGACAGAAAATTAATTTCAGCCAGTTCTAGTGCCTGTGGAGCCTCCTCACGTACACATGACCATCAACTGCCTGGCTAAGCCCACGGATGCAGTCTTGATGTCCTTGTTTCTCAGTAAAGGCCATTCTGACCTCCACCCCCAGTTTTTGGGAGGTGATGGTGCAACACAAATTCAAAAGATGTGGTGAACAATACCTGCACTTCCTCCAGGGCAACAGAATTGCTGAGGAGGGCTCACCTGCACCACACCTTGACCCAGGTGCACCCCAAGAGTGTCCCCACAAGACACCTGTGCCCAGGCCCACCTTTCACGTTCTCTGTGTTGCTGATGATGGTGTGCAGGGGCTCCTCCTCCTTGCTCTCTGCTGTTTGCGTGCTGTACCTCCGGACAGCAGGAATGCTGGAGGCAGGAATGTTGTACTGGAGGCTCCAGCGGTGCAGTATTTGTCTTTGCAGACATGCTGCTCCTTTTGCTAAACACACAAGTGAAGATATTTCAATACACATCACAAGTCCAGCACCAACAGGAGCACTCCTTAGAGGTCCCACCTTGGCAACCCCATGGGAGTTACACTGTCTGAACAGTTCTCTCACAATCCAACACCCCTCCAAAACTGCCTTCACTGCATAAAAAGGGCAAGTTGCTACTTGGGCTCTTCTGAATTAAAATTTTATCCAGAAGATGACAATTAGCAGCTTTCCCACTGAATTAACCGGTGAGGAAGAGGCAGTCTGCAGCTTTCACTGCTGTTACCTTGCTAAGATGAAGACAACTCCCACATCACTGCCTGTGAAAATATAGATTGGCAATAAATATTTGGCCCTGGACTGTCCAAGCACAGGGATTACATCCCCCAGCAAAACTGGGTCTGGGGCAAGAAGCACATGCACCAGCAGCAAGGCCACCAGTCACAAAATCAGTGGGGAAAATTGAGAACAGTCAGGAAATTGCACAAGCCCCCTTAAGGTCAGGGATTCCCAATTCTCCTCCTTTCACTGTGCCCAGGTGAACCCAACAGTCTTCTCTCTGTTGGGGGATGAATCAAAGCCAAACCTGCTCACAAAAAGACCATTTGCAGCACTAAAGAGCTGTGTCCAAAGCCCACTCCTTGCAGTGATTTCTGAATTGTTGGGAGAATGGCCTGTGCCAGAGCAGGATCCCAGAGGGTGTGGATCTGACCCTGCAGCTGCCCAGGGGAGGGTGGTATCTTGGCCTCCCCCAGTGCTACAATGAACATGAACAGACTGGACTGATCTGGGAAGCAGAGGAGGGACTGGGACAGCCTGGGCAGAGCCAGGAGAACATGGATAAGCAGCAGAAGTGGCTGGAAGCAGTGACAAGCTCAGGTTTTTCTTACAGCTCACTCTGTGCCTGTTGGCTGTCTCATCCAGCAAGGGAAGGGGGCAAACCCTATACCCGACATTTCCAAGGGGTCCTTTCTTTAGATGACTGGGTACAAAAACACCCAAAGACTGAACCAAAACCCACCAGTACGATGAGAGTCCCAAAGCACACCTGTGACCTCCCTGGAAACAGCTTCCATGGCCATCCCCTGCCCTCCAGGCCAGCTGACATGCTGGGAGAGCTCAGCTCCCTCCTCAATCTTCCTCCACCTTGCCATGGCTCTCGAGTGAACTCAGCAATTCCAGCCCTTTCACCAACATCTCTCATCCTCTGGCTCACCTTGGGAGGCCTCAGGCTCGCTTCACAAGTGCTCTGCAAACCTCCTGCCCCCATAGCAGGTCCTACAATCAGCGTGGTCATCAGGAACAGGTCTTGCTGCTCCAGACCATCATGCTGGGCTCTCACTTGCCCCAGACAGGTGAACATGAACCCCTGAGCTTTAACAGCACTTGTCTCCAGCACCTCATCCTCAAGAACTGACAGAGGAGGCTGTCAGTCCTTGTTCTTCCTCCTCCTCCTCACAGAAAGCTTTGAATCAAGATCCACTTCTCCAGCCAGAAGCTTGAATGACTCCCCAGTCATTCTGGCCTTAAAGAAAAGAGCCCACAAATAGTTCTAAATGCATCTGAACACCTCCCACACACATAACTGTGCTCTCTGCGTCACAAACAGCTCTGCCGCATTATCGCAGGACACGTTCTGCAACCTCCATTCCACTGCCTGTGCTGGGATCATCTGGGAAAGTGGCAAGGAAAGCAACCCGGGTGGCTGAGGTGGAAAGCAGCACAGCACTCACTGTCCAGCCCCTCAAGCTTCAGAGGGGAAGAGCCTGCAGCCCAGTTTTATATATTTTATTTATGTATTTATATATTTTATGCTCATTTTATGCTGGGTGCTGTAGGATACTGCATTGTACGTAAGCACACAGACACACACATTTCCCAAACAGCAGAGGAAATAAAAATAAAAATAAAAGAGGGAATTTTGCTCCCTCCCTGATTCCAGGATCCAAAAAAGACACAGATCAGGAGCAGCTTAAAACCTTAAGGTCACTTCTATCATCAGATGTCCAGGCAGCAAAGCCCCAGAGCCACCACACAGGTCACCCCCCAGCCCATGAACACCAGCTGACTCTAGAAACTACAGCTATTTATAATTTTATTTCTGGCTATTTATAATTGTTGATGTATTCACATTTTTTGCCTCCCTACCTCTAAAGCACAGTAATACATCACCACCCATTAATTCGGAATTACTTTTGGATTTGTGCAATGTTTGGTCTTATCATCCTTAATTAACAGCCTGTCCCATGCCAGGGAGAGACACAGCTCGTTAAATACAAGCTGCAGCATCTTCAGCCCCTTTGCCTCTTGAGAGTCCTTGCCTGGAGCAAGGGAGCAGAAATGGCTCCTGGCTATTCTGGGTATAAAACCACAATTATCAGCACACAAGAGCTATTGAGAAGCACCTGCCGAGGTAACAGGTTATGTGGTACTCATAATGAGCCTAAGAAACAAATTCCTAAGCCCAGGCGACAGAGAAGAAATGGCTCTTGCCCCAGATAAGCACTGTGATGTTTTGGGGCAAATCAGGCCTTTTGATACTGTGTTAATCAAATGTGGAACTTTAGCACAGCCCACACCCCCTCCTATTCCCATCACTGCTCCACCTGCACAGTGAGAGATGGAGAAACCCACGTTACTCCCCGAATTCCACTTTTCTGTGATCCCAAGTGATGCTGTGGCCATGGCCACAGACCTGCCTCACACGTGGGCAACACAGCACAGCAAAGACAAGGATCCTCGGGGGCTCCTTTCAATCCAGACACCAGGAAGCCTCAGTGATCCCCCAGCCAGCCCCCCAGGAAACACAGCCTTTTCTGGAAAAACCACTCCAGTGAGCACAGCCGAGCACCAGCCAGAGATTTAGGGTGGGAAATCCTGCACAAAGCAGTTCTGTGGCTCAAAACAAAAGAGAAGAATTTGGGTCAGCAGGAATTACCATACCAGCTCCAGGCCGGGCAGCCCGGGAGTCCGGGGAAGCTCCTGCAGGGAAGAGCTGTAGCAATTAACACTCCCAGCTCAGATCTCATTACACAAAAGGGCTCCCTGGCTGGGCACCAGATCCCCGAGAATCCGGGGAGAAGAGATTCCCTGAGTGACCCGCTCACACCAACACATCTCCCGAAAAGCTCTGCCGCAGCTTCAGCCCCCGGAATTGTGAGAGCAGAGAGGAAGCACTGCCAGCTCTGCCGATGAGGGCAGGGACGGCTGTCCCTGCAGCCCGGATCCAACCGAAAGGAAAACACCCGCTGCCCCTCCCTCCTCATCCCCACCCCACACAGCCTCTGCTCACTGTTCCTTCCCTGAGGGACCCGAATGACAGGTTAAGGAACAGAACTCTGGCTCTGCTGGAGAATGTCGAACCCACCAGAGGCAGCAGCTTTGTTCCCAGACATGGATGCTAACAAGCCTCTGGGGATTTCTGTGGAGGAAGGGTTGGATTGCCCAGAAACACCGAAGTGGCTCTGTGTGACACAATAAATCTGACAACCCGACCCTGAATGTGACCCTATTTGTCACACAATTTCCTCTGTCACATTTTCTCTTTGTAACCCTCAGGGAAACCACAGACCACACCAACAACACACAGAGCTGTCAATTAGGGGCCACACAACAGATAAGGAAACACGGAGCACAGCACGGGCTGCTGGCAGGAGACAGGCAGGAAACTCCTCACCACGCTTCGGTTCATGGCAATGCACAGGCACATTTCCAGCCCACGAGGGCCTTGATAAGGGAGCACATCCCATAACGGAGGCCTCAGAGTTTGGATTTCCTTAGCACTCACTCCTGTCAGCTGTCTGAGGTGAAACTTCAAGTGCACCCCTGGGAAGTACAAACCCTTCAGGCTCGTCTGTAAAGCTCCCTGGTACTGACATGGCCAGAGAACAGCAACGCTGCTGCTTCTGCTCTCAGGCAGGTACCCGGGCTGTGCACCCTGTGTGAGCTGGGACATGCACCAGGACACGATTCGTGATCTGAACGTGCTGTACCGCCTGTATGAGCCAGCAGATACCTCTGCGTGTCCTACACACCTTGTACAGGCCAGGAGATGAACCGGGAGTGCTGTACGAACCAGGACACACGCGTGGATATGTTATACATCCCTATTCGAGACAGGACACGAACCTCACCGTGCCACATGACTGAGCATGCTGTACACCCTCTGTGAGGCAGGACATGACCCCGGACCCGCTGGCTGCCCTGACCGTGCTCTCTGCCCGACACGAGCCCGCGCTATTCCCTAACAGGCCCGTAACAACTCGCCCCTCCCCAGGGAGCAGCGCTGGGCGCTCTCGGCTCAGTTCGCCGGGCGCTGGGCACGCCGCTCCCGCGCTGCCGG